>JAXGGA010004243.1:85000-90772 GCA_038373865.1 Uloborus plumipes | reverse complement strand
GGGGGGCTCGGGCCCGTCGGGCCCCCCCTCTGGATACGGCCTTGTTTGTAGCTATCATTGACAGCTGATGAAAGGGAAAATTGATGAGCCATCCTAAAAGTCAGGAGGGACGGTTTGGTCATATGCGCCTGAGGTTGCAAAGCACTTATGTTAGGGCTCGCTAGCTTGCTGTCTTTCTGAAGCTTGCATTGAACCGGGACCCCCAAGACAAAGAACACGCTCCTTCCCTGAAGTGCTTTTTCCCGGGGGCCCAGATAGAATCCTTATCTTTTTCCCATAACATTGTAGAAACGCAACTTAGAAGCTTTCACTTTCAACAAGTCTGGATTACACGATTACAAGGCCAAATTACGATTATTTAAAGTTAGATTACAATTACGATTACGCAAGAAATACTTGATTAAAATTACGATTACACGATTACGAGAGTCTCATTTCCAAATTATGATTATGATTACGATTACAAAAAATTGTAATCGATTACACAGATTACGATTACGTAATCGGGGATTACTCCAAGCCTGCTCAGTACAGACAAATTTTGTTATACAAATCTTGTATGAAAGCATTTTTTGGAAATGACAGTTGAAAGCAAAATTAAAATGCAAAAATATTCGATGCATTTAAATTTTATAAAATCTAGCAGTCAAAGATAAGGCAGTAACTTGCGTTACACAAAAAGGGAATGACATAATATGAAAATTGGTTCTGAGGCAAATTTCTGCTCTATTACAGCTGTTTTATTGTTTGAAGCATAATTTATCAGTTCCTTATAATGCTTAGGAATATATTTTCATTAATTTAAAAATTTATTTCAAAAATTGAAAATTATGGGAATTTTTAACTGGGTAACTTATGTTACAATAACTTACGTTACAAAATTTACTTACAAGCATATCTTTATTACAAAAATTAATGAATGAAAATTACAGCTTAGTTTAGATCGAAACATTGAAAATTAACAATTATGAATTAAATTTACAGAAATTTAATATCAAACTCAATGAAAAATCAAAAATATTACATAACATAAGACTTAAATCTATACTGGCTGCTGCTATTAACAAGTTCAGGTAATTCAATTTTTCAAATCATTCTTTCTTTCTTATTATAAATTTCATCTGTCGTTACTGGCCATTTCTAATTGGTTCCAACAGCAGCCATTACTTATATTTTAAACTCGTTTTCTTCAATAATCGTCACAACTCAAGGATACAATGTATTTTCGTACTTTACCACACACCATTCACCAGCTTTTATCTCTGTTTTTTCTTCTTGTTCCTTAAAATACTTAACTAAACGAAACCCCGTAGTTTGTTAATTTCTAGTTCTTAAATGGTCATTGTCAATGTGCGGATCTTCAGAAAGTATTTTTGATAAATTTTGCTTTTTCTAACATATTTCAATACCATAAAGAGGGACTTATATTTAAAAATCTGTAATATCCACATGACTTTTCTCATACCCCTTCTACAGCGCATCTTTTCTGCAGAGTTTAGTGGCATTTTAATGCAGAATAAAATGTATTTCACCTGTAAGAGATAAAATATTTTTGTATTTGTTACTTCTAAAACATATTTGATAACTTTAAATCATAACAGAAGTCATTTTTGAATAATTTATAGTACATTACTCCTAAATATTCTGAATGCAGTGATATTGTTTAGAGAGAATTAATATCTCAAAAGCCAAAAAGAAACATATAATTTATAATAGAGGTGTATTGTAATCTTATTAACAAATAGAGACATTTTAAGAAATATGATTAATTTAAATTAAGTAAATACAGTACAAATTCAAAAGAATTCTTGCATAAATTACTCCTACTTACCACATAGGTTTATTTCACAATTTACTTTCTTTATAAATACAAGTATTTAAGTTCTACTTGGGTAACTTACATTACCTGCATATGTTGGTAACTTAAGTTACACGTTTTGATTGTAGCACAAAAAATTAAATAGACAATATTTAAAAAAAAACTTTAACTATTTGCTTAACACACACTTATAAGATAGAAAATATAGCATTGTTAACATTGCATTGCCCTTTGTTTATGCACATCATGAACTTTAACATGTTTTTGGTAACTTATGTTACATAGAACAGTGCATTTTAAAAGTTAACATAAATCACTTAATTTACGTGAAAACACTCGTTTTAGCAATTTACAATATTGTATTAAAGTGTAATAATCAATATTCTTCCTTTAAAACAGTTATCTAAAGAAAAAAATTGAAACTTACCAACGTTGAAAGATTGACCTTTTGCTTTGCCAAAAGTTAAATATTTCATTTCCAACTTCAAAGTGCTGCCAAAACTAAAAATACTACATTCTTGATAAAAAATTAGTATAAATAATAAACTTCTAACATTTTTAAATCGAAAAATATGTAAAACAGACGCATTGCTGTAATTTAATTTTTCCACACTTGCATGGAATTGCCCAGCAGATTAAATGTTTCAAATAAAAACTTTCTAATCAACTAGCTCATCATAATTATTTGGGTTTGCTCATTGTTCGTACGCTACAGGCTTATGGGATTTACTATACTTAATCTCCACACCCCTTCCCCTTTAAAAATAAATAAATAAGCAGATGAAATCTTATGCCCATAATACCATTAATTGAAAAACAAAGTTTACAGGTAAAATTTCGGGAAAAGGCAATCTTAGCGAAAGGGTCTCCTGAAAATTTGAAATGACGGCTATATGCTCGTTATCATTAGAGCCGCTATATAGACAGGCCGACGCATCAAGATTAAGTTTCATCACTTTGGATCCAACTTATAAACTCTTACTTTCAATTTTTCATTGTTGTGGAACTAGGGTTACCAAAAGAAGTTTTGGCGCATTGCTGAGCTTTGCCAAATTCACGTGCCGCTAATAATTGCTTACATTGAAAAATTACCAAAACGCTATAGCTTACCAGAAAAGACAACCTATCAAGCACTCAAACACGCTCTGGATCCAAAGTGGTCAAACTTAATCTTGATACGCCGGATCGTCTATATAGGGGCCTTAGTGTTATCACTGAATTCTCCGCAAAATACTAATTATTATTACGGAGGCGATGATGGAACTTTTTTTGAATATATGCGATTATATCTTGGCAACAACAATATCTTGTTTATATCATAACCTATATTTAGTTTAGAAATTAATTTATTCAAATATGCTTTTCCAAGAGTTCTGCATTCATTGAGTGATTCAAACTTCAATCTGCATGGCATACATGAAGTAAAGTATATCTAAAGGTTCATAAGGAATTATATCTCAAGGTCTTGTATGTATTTCCTATTATGGGACATGATTACATACTCAATAGCTGTGCATACTGAAATCTGGGGGAAATTTTCTCATCGTGGAATATTTGGTGCGTTTTAAAAGATTTTTTTTTTAATTTGTGAAAACAAAGCATTTATTTACTTATCAGATACTCTCACTCAAAAAAAAAGTGATTGAAATTTAAAGTTAAGTGTTGATACAAAACAATCTATTAAACAAGACTAAAAATTTCGGATGAATCCTAGTTTAAGGTCCGGCGATAAATTATTAAATCTGGCAACCACAGAATTATCATTGGATGATTGGATTGTTTAGCGATTTTAAGTTAAATGATTGCAACCTTAAGCTACAGTCTGAAAAAAATCGCCAAACCCGGACCCTAAAGTAGGATTTTACCAAAATTTCATTATAACAAAAAATAGTCCGACAAATAATCATATTCATCCATTAAAGGCTAAATTTATCCAACAGATAAATGTATCAACTAATTAAAAAGCAACAAATGCTCCATTAAAATGTAAGGAACTACTTTGATATCCCCCCCCCCCCCCAAATCTCAAATTTGGCGCCTTTTTTGTCTCGCCAAGCAAAATACCTGTTTTTGCTGCTGCCACAAAAAATTGTTTTGCCATAAAACTTTAAAAAAAACTAAAAAAAAAAAAAGTACAAAATGCAAGAAAATACCGGAAAATCCTACTTTAGGGTCCGGGTTTGGCGATTTTTTTCAGACTGTAGCTTAATAATGTAGTAGGGTTGCAATAATTTAGCTTAAAATCGCCAAATAATCCAATCATACCAAGGCTTCAACGCTATCTAGTGAAGCCTTGATCATACAATGATAATTCTGTGGGTTGCCAGATTTAATAATTTATCGCCGGACCTTAAAAGGATTCATCCAAAATACCAAATTTGGCAACAGCAAAAACCTAAATTGACAACACCAAAATAAGAAACAGCAACCATAAAAAGTCCGTAGGGAGTGCCAGATTTGGCGGATATTTTTTTTGAGAAGGGGGGGGTGGGATCAAAGTTATACCAAATGAAAATTTAAAGTGTGAAGAGCACAAATGGATGAGGCAATTTTAGCAAAAGGAAATTTCTTGACCAATTTGCCATCTTCCATGTTAAGATATTTCCCTCGAAATCCGTTTTGATTTTAGCATACAAAACTTCTTCCTAGGCTTACAAAACCAATTCAACGCCTATCTCATTTTTAACCCTAGCTACTGCGAAAGGAAATATTTCCATAGTTCGGCTTTTGGCGTGAGCCAAGTTTTGGGGAATAATTTTTACCCCCGAAGTATCAGCAAGGCCGAAATACATTAGCTCTTAATCTTTGGCGTCAAAAAAAAAAAAAAAAAAAGGAGGCGGGTGAATCAGGAAAGTTGCCAAGACTCCCAGCTATCGAAATCTCCCCACGCTATTAATCTTCCACTGAATTCAAAACTGAGTAAGTTCGGGAGACTTTAGATAACGAGAAGAGTAGGGGGAGGGGATTTTATCAAACATATATTAGGAAATAAACAATCAAATATCGCATTTAAATCAGCACTGATGTTCTGTCTGTTTGCGTATTGTGCGCCTGGCAGCCACGAAATCTTCCATTTGAAAAAGGGGAGATAGGTTTATGACGAGCACTTCCCGATGCCTTCAGCTTTTGTTCGCTTGCTACTTCCTCTTTGCACCCCCCCCCTTTTTCGAGAAAGTCAGAGGAGACTTGGCGCGTGCGCAGAGCGGCGGAGGTCGCACGAAAAAATTTTAGACAGTAATGTAAAAACCCCATTGTTTATAGCAGGGGTTCCCAAACTTTTTGTTCAGTGGACCCCTTGCCGAGTTTTTGAGATTTTTGTGGACCCCCTTTCTATTATGTCGTTCCAAAGCTAGTCAGGCACTGAAATAATAGAACTAAACCGCGAATTAGATGGTTAAGTTCTATTACAGATGTTCCAAAACAATCAGATAAAGTAAATATAACAAGTTGAATTAACACAACAGTATGATAGCTCTCTTTTTTTTTTGGATTTTTTAAGCAATCAAAAACTACTTAAATGTCTGAAAACTTTTTTAAAATGTTGTTTGACAGTTTTACTGCAGAGTAAAAAGTTGAAATTTAAATAAAAAATAACAGATAAAGAGAAAAACGTACCATTTTTACTTCCTGTTTACGTAAAGGAAGTATTGTGATCGTGAAAAAAAATTCACTCAAATTTGGGTCTAAATTTTGATTTTGCTCACCCCCGAATGAATGTCCAGTAGTTTTTTTCAACCTGTCAGCACGTGCATATGTACCTACCAACATATAAACAGCCGAAAAATACTTTTCAACCACCCCCGAGTTAATTACGACGAGTTTTCTCGTGACGTCTGTATGTACGTATGTGCGGATGTATGTGTGTCGCATAACTCAAAAACTATATGCCGTAGAAGCTTCTAGCTTGGTATGTAAGCTCTGAGGATGGTCTAGTTGTGCACCTCCCCTTGTGG
>JAXGGA010004243.1:0-77500 GCA_038373865.1 Uloborus plumipes | reverse complement strand
TCCGCCAGAAAAACTGCCCTTGACCGTAAGAAGGTATAGCGTTTTGACAAAGAATCAATCAAGAGTAATTATCCCATGTAAATAAAAGCGATCTCGTTTATATAAGTAGGAATGACCGTTACTGGTGGCAGATTGTAATCATCAATTGTAGTAGAAGACTCGTCAATAATGACCAAGACTGGGCTTTGAAGGTAACATGTCCTCATCACCACTGCTTTCATTGCCAAGACTATAGGTGCATTTAACAAACCACTTTCTAGTTCTAGTTTTCTGTTTTGCCACAGTTAAAAGAGTGACATAACTTTTTCGTGCAACTTTTTACTTCTATTGCCGTTACGAAATAAACTCATGTTTGTGAAAATTGCAACACTATGAAGGAATCGTCATAATTGAATGAAATTTTATACACAGCTGAGTGATAGTGGTACAATAAATGAATTAAACTTAGAAAGCCAACGAACAATAAAAATATATTAGAAATTAGTAAAATCTGTTAGCCACCACGCGATGCAATAAGTGCTGCTACGCGTACGTGGCCATGGAGTCAAACACATTTTTAATGTCTGCCTGATCAAGAGCATCCAACACTGATTTGTATGCGTACCCAAAGTTCGTCTGTAGAAGTCAACAGGACGAGGATCACGAGCGAGACCCGACCAACGAAATCCTCAGACATGTTCAATCCGGCGACAATATCCGGGGAATACGCTGGCCAGGGAAGAAGCTGTACTTGCTGCTATGCAAGGAAGTATTGAACAGCCCTAGCGACACGAGGGTGGGCATTATCATGCTGAAATACAGCGCCAGGCAAGCCTTGAAGGAACTGGACAGCTTGAGACTGTAGAACTTCACTGATATACAGGTTGCTGTTCAGGTTACCCACAATTCGTAGCAATTGAGATCATCCGTGATATATGGCACCCCAGATCATGACTCCAGGTGTTCGTCCACTGTGGCGTTCGATAATGCACTCTGAAAGGTAGCGTTCACCGGCATAGCGTCGGATGTGAATGCGGCCATCATGATACCACAAAATAAAGCGGGACCGTCAGTCAGAAAAAACCACATACATACTGCCAATCATCAGCACGCCTGTTCCTTATGCTGAATTGGCCCCTTTGTAGCCGCAAGGCGGCGATGGGTTTTGCGTGAAGTAGGATCCTGTTCAAAGGAGTCCTTGCGCGCAGTCCACGCTGCAGCAAACGTCTACGAATTGATGAAGCACACAATGAAACACCTGTACTGCCGTGCTAAGCGCAAAAGTGGTATCTGCAGTCGAGCTCAAACTGAGATAAAACTCTTTAAAGTTTTGCGCCACCATGTATTTGATTCAGATGAAAACTTTTCAGATTTTTTTAAAAATATTTCCCGTTCTCAAATGACCATATAATTTTGTATTTAGGTAAAATACGTCACAAAGAGCCACCTGGTGGTGATAACTCAATTTTGTTAAAAAGTGCAGATACGACTTTTGTGCTTAGCACGGCAGTGTAGCTGTTGACCACTATGCTGCCAGTTGTCTAAAAGAAGCTGTACGGTCGGTAGCACCATGCGGATCAGGCGTCTATCATCGCGCGCTGTTGTCTCATTTCGGGGTCCACTCACCCTGAATTTTCCCCGAGTGTGCGACACTCGTCCGTCCCACTGCTTTCAACCAAACACGTCAATCACTGTGCTGCTGTTACGCTTGCATAACACGTGCGGCTAACTCCTACTTCACACGATAAGACATTCCAGATTCACGAAGCCGGATGATTTTCCCCCGTTTTACGGTCTGTAAGTGGGTTGAAACCTCGCTCTTTTTTTTCGTCGTAAGAGGCATACAGCAACGTTTGAGCTAACGTTTACCTCAAGCAAATAATCACCTATAACCATACACGCCTTGCTGCATCCGTATATTTATTCGGATAAATCCGGCGTTCAGAGGGCACTGCTCAGCTTACGCATGCGCTACAAGTCTAAAATTCTAATCAGTTGCATATCATACACTACTTTACATTTGCTAAAAATTTCAGCCCATTTGCGCAAGACATCATGGTGTTGCAATTTTCACAAATATGAGTTTATTGAACTTGGTTTCCTGAATACTCTAATTGAAAAATCGAAGCCCTTCTTTTAAAAACTAATCAAACAAGTTTACGTGACAACATGAATAAATGTTATCAGACCACCAACTGATCAATTTCGAATAAAGATCACAGAGTTCATGGTTCACAAATCTCCGTCCAGCTACTGACACTCTGTCACACTAAAAAAATGTGTAACCTAACTCGGCCCCATTTTACTCCATAAATGCAGTGCCATACTGCTTTCTTTATTTCGTCATTGCATACAATGCACAAGGGCAAACCTGGAACGGCGGGATTTAATCACTGTTGTTTCTGCTTGGACACTAGCATACAACTTAGTTTCTTTTCTTTTTTTTTTTTTTTCATGGAACAGGAAGACTGCCATGGAATATGATATGGGGAGCGAATGGTCGGGAGCTACGGATTGATCCCGTGACTAACTATGACGTGGATCCTAACGCAATTGTGGCAAAAGTGTTTGAGGTGGAGAAGAAAGATGGTAGGAAGCTCTTCCTAAAGAAGAAGGAACTCAAGTTCCACGTCGACATACCTGCTATAGGTGAGTCTGATCTGCTATAGGAGATGGGCCGAAGCTTCGGACAAGCCGAAGCTTGGGTCTGGCCGAAGCATGAAGTATGATTCGGCCGCTTCAGCTAATAATATATTATGTTGTAAATTTTCATTTTGCAATTACATTTCCATAATATATTGCCCTTTAAGCTATTCACTATTATAAAAGTAATAAAATTTAGAAGAAAATTATATTAAAATAAACCGATTGTATGTAGTAACCCCTTGAATCAGAAACTATTCCATAATTAATAGTAGGTTATATTTAACTTAAAACTTCTTCTGAAATAAATTAATTACATTTAGTTACTAATTATATAAATAATTTTAGGTGCTTTAAAATAAAGTAAGTGATACGTGACTTTCTTACATATTTCTAGTGTTGACACTCAGATATCAGATAACAACAAGAAGTTCTGTCAAGAACTAAACGAGCCTACTTGAGCGGTTCAATGTTGAACGAAAAATTGTTCAAATCGGAAATGTAAATACGGGAATGAAGTATCCTTGATAAGATCTTTCGAACAAAAAAAAGTTTGTTCAAATCGGACTGTTCACTCAAAAGTTAGCATCGCGGGACAGGTTGTTTGAACGGTTCAAAGTTGAACCAAAAATTGTTCAAATCGAAAAATCAAATATGGGAATGAGCTGTACACGCCGAGATCTTTCCAACAAAAAAAAGTTTGTCCAAATCGGAATGGTCATTCAAAAGTTATTTGGGGGGGGGGGGCAGACAGACCGACCGACCGACCGACCGACACACAAATTCCCCATCTCAATACCCTACTTTCAAATTTTTAATTTTTCGATATTCATTTTACCTTTTTATTTTTTTAACTTGGCGATATTTTTTGGACTTGGCGATATTTTTTGGACTTGGCGATATTTTTGGACTTGGCGATATTTTTTAGATGCATTAAGCCACTTTTAATACTTTTTTCGTCTTTCTTTAATTTTTAACGGGAAAGTAGGCTAAAAATGAATACTTTAATTATTAAATTTAATTTCAAACTATCATTACGCTAAAATTGTTGTTTAACACTAAGAATATTGAGATATATGGAGTACATTATCATATTGCATGTATTTATTACACGTTCAATATTAAAACTTCAATATATGCAGGGGCCGAAGCTTCTGCTATCAGTTGACCGAAGCTTCGATATTTTGCCCATCAGCCAAAACTAGCATCGTGCTATCTCTATTTAAAAGCATTTTTATTTGTAAAAAAAATTATAACTCTGAACATTGTACGATTTTATTAGTTTCTCTACTTTTAGATATGGGTAATGTATATTCAAGGGGCGGCCAACTGAACATCAACCTCGAAAACTTCATTTCATTACCCGAGAAAGGAAAATTGACGTTCGATTGGAGCATTAAACAGCCTGATGGCCAATACTTGCCTCTGCCGAGCAATTTTAGAATCAGTCCTTCGGGCAGATCCGTCGTCATCAAGGAATTGAAAAGGGCACATGCAGGAGTCTTGATGGCAGTCATCTATTCCTCCAGAAATGTAGCTATTGCAAAGAGAAAATTCAGCATTGAGAAAATTGGTAAGGCGCACTTATAATGATACATGTTATTTATTACACTTTAATAATGCTTAAAAATTGATACAATTGAAGTAGATAGCAGAACTATCCTACCAAGTTTAGCTTCCTGTTAGCCTAAGTTAGATTTCTCTGCAGACTGTAGGTTGCGACTTGCGAATGCAATAACTGAATTGTTTATTTCAAAAACCAGACAAAAGACAAAATATACAATTTTGAAAAATCATTTATATAGCGTAACCTGAAATTATACAATCGTGAATACAACAATTTTTATTGAGAGAAATATATCTAAATATGTATACGTTGCAGTTTAAAATGTTGTAAACCATGTAGAAAAATTAAAGTAAGAGTAAAAATGGTATTTTCGAACTTTTCGAACTTGTATCTCTTAACTGGTTTTTGAAATTATATTAGGAAATGTATGTGAAACGATTAACTTCGAAAAGGCATTGCAACGATTGACCCCAAGATTTACTATTGTAAAAGTTTGCAAGATTTTAACCAATGTGATAAATTTATTCTTGGAAATTAATTGCAATAAATTCATCTTGCGTGATTGCATCAGCTTGAAAATATTCTACCAGCAAGGAACGCCTACGAAAAATATTCATACCCGCAGAAGCAATCCCTTATTTGCTGAGATTTCAAAGCTTCGAAAGAAAAAATGATTTTTTAGTCCTGAAATACTTTTCGATAAAAAGTTGAAATTAGAAAAGTCTCTCGAGTTTACTTTAAACAGGGCTCAGAAGTAACTCGAGAAATTTTTTGCTTCTAAATATTCGTTAAACGGAGCAAGGTTTGGTGATCTTATAAGCAATGGTGGGATAAAATCCTTGCAAGATACAGGTGCGAGGGTGGTGGCATATAAACACTCATGAGCGTTGTTTTGCTAACCATAGGCACGAGGGCGGTTTGATTGCAGAGGCCGAAACATCAGCTTCAAAATATGGTCGACATATCGAGAGGTATATGAACCCATCGCTTCCTAGATCATCACAGAATATGCTCTGCTATATTCCGTTTATCAACATATGTTGGATCGGACTGCTGTTGTTTCAGTCTGTCACAGTATGAGGAAAGCATTACTGAGAAGAAAGCGAAAGTAGTCAAAACGATTTCATTCAATCAATCGAAATAACAGTACAGGAGATATCCAGGCAACAATGACTAGATTGAGATTGAGGCGGTAGTCCAAAGTCATCATTTTTTTTCCTCCAAATAGTATTGGAATTTTACTACGGCTTTGTGGCATTAAAGTATTAAGTCTGAAAAAATACAGACGGCAATTAATGGATTGTGAATCTAGTCTAAAGTCATCACTTCGGCTTCTAGTAGCATTAGATTCTTGCTACTGCTTTATGACATCAAATAAATGACAACAACAATGTTAGTGATGAGATCCTGACAACTTACCCTATTGGTTTCCATCTACTTTTCATTTCTTCCCTAATAAGTGCTCTGTGCTAGCTGCCTTTGCCATTTCTAATACATTTATGGGAACATAAGGTACATCCTTGTGCAAGTAAACGAAATGATTTTCTTGTGTTATTGCATCACACATAATTTAAATTTCATTGACTGCTTCAGGATTTAAGTTACATATCTACTTTATTTTATTTCTTAGCGTGAACCAAGTTCATAGAAAGTTTTTAAATTAAGAAAAAAAAAACCTTTAGGGCCCTGCTCCACATCAGCGTAAAACGCGACCGAAACCGAAGGCAGAAACCGAAAATCCGGGTACTTTCCATAGGAGCACTATGTAATCCATTTTACGTTTCTGCTTTATTTTTCTGCTTTACGTTAATGTGGAGCAGGGCCCTTACTGTAAAGCTTTACTGTTTTATTTTTCTGTTGTACATATTTTAACGCTGAATGTTACATGTTTAACTCATTACATATTTTGTCATCAAAATAATTGCTTGCATAATGTAACATATTTTGCAATGAAACAGAAGACAATGTGAGAAAACGATCGCCAGATAGAAACGCTTTTGGAACTTCCCGATGCAGCCAAGAAAATAAAAGAAGCCTACCCCACGACTTAAAATGGTTTATACAGTTTACAAAACCAATCTCTCGAAAGAAAAGATTACGTGACAGGTACCAGTCAGAAGAGAGGCAACGGAACTTGTACCGGAGACATCAAACAGGTAAGAACGAGAACGTTTTTTGTTGCTTCTTGAACAGAATTTTGGTAATGTTTGGTTATACGAGGGATGAGGGCAAAAGTCATGGCAGCTATTTTTTTTTCTTGCGAACGCCAATTCAATTAAAAAATGGGACAGATACAGATGAAGGGACAAGGTGTTAACAACATATGTGGACAATGAATAGCACTGAAATATCGTAACTTACTAATTTATTACTGTAGCATACAGGACCATGTGGGCTTCGAGGTGGAAAATAAGGACACCGCAGTGCACATGGCATGACAAACCTGAGCCTAAAGACTCTTAAAGTAGACCCCTGCTACTGTCACCATACGCTGCCAACGATATGGGTGGCGCTGAATCCCATCTGCGTCAGCATTTGCGGCACCATGTCTGAATGACCCGAATATATGTCTTAATTGGGTCATTCAGACACGGTGCGTCACTTCATTCTTTCTCACGGGGAAGGCCACATAACCCTGTATAATACAGTAGGGTCATTCCATGTCAAGTGTCTCAAATTTCGAGAAAATCCCCACTCGACCCCCTCCGATTTTGAGAAATTTTTTTTTTGATGTACATATAAGACTTGCATGAATCCATACCAAGTTACGGCTCTATAAGCCCTATAGTTAGTTCAACCAATAAAAATTATTTTGTAAAGGCTTCTTTTTCGTGTCTTGAAAAAAGTGACCAAATCGTCAAGTTTGTACTTTTATTACTCGCGACCTAAGACGGTTATTAGACTCAAATTTGGTGATGCTGATCACTGTTTAGGGTAGAATAACCTACTTGTGTAAAAAAAGTTCAATGTACTGCAGATTTTTTGCAATTTGCTACCAAAGTTGGTAAAAAATCGTATTTTGGCAAATTTTGACCATAAGTTATCAGCTTGTATATGCCGAGAGAATGACTTTCTGAAGCTAATTCTTTCCTCGTCTGTAGATTGTTATTATGTCCAAAAGGTGTGCAAGTGGCATTTTGATAGCTCAAAAACTTACTGAATTATTCGAGTTGAAATTCCAGTTAAAAATGGTTTTCCTCAATTTTGTCTCAATTTCAATGGGCAATATCTCAAAAGGGTCATGATGAATTTCAATTTTATTTACATCATTGGAAAGAACACACTTTTCTTAACAAAAAAATTTTGGTTTTATTTTTGAGACAAACCAGTTTCAAGGGGATATTGCAAATCAAAAATGTGTACGTTATTCCACGTGAAATCAAAGAAAAAAAGGCATAGACCTTAAAAGTTCACGTCAATTTGCTCTAATAAAATTTAAAGGAGCTATTGTACTTATATTCTGATAAAAAAAAAAACCTTTTTTAGATATTTTTGAACTTAAGTTTTTGTGTGTGAATCCGTAAAAACTCAAGAAATGGCAAAAAATAAAGTTTCGTTTTTATCAAAAAGAATTATCTTTTTATCGCTGCTATAAGAGCTTGAGTCTTTTCCTATGTGTTATTTAAAAGCTCTTGAAACAGAATTTAGGATGATATGTCACATAGCAAGGTGTCATTAATATTTTAAGGTCATAAAAAGCATTGCTTTCTTTTTCAAAAAATTAAAAATAAAAATAATTAATAAAGGAGAAAATAAATAAATAAAACAATATGGTGTGTATGTGATAAAAAATATGTTTAATGGGAATGCAAAGCCATTATTTTATAAAGCAATAACGAAAGTTTTTGATAGAGTTGAGTATTGGGCCAAAAAAAAGAAAAAAATTCATCAAAATCGGAGGGGGTTGAGTGGGGACGCCTCGTGTACTTGACATGGAATGACCCAGTAATAAATTAATGCGTAACGGTATTTTAGTGCTATTCATTGCTCATATATGTTGTTAACACCTTGTCCCTTCATCTGTTTGTGTCCAATTTTTCAACCAGAGCGGTATTTGCAAGAAAAAAAAAAGTTGTCATGACTTTTGCCGCTGCCCTCGTATGTAAGAAGTTGTCCGATGTTGCTGTTGCTAGTTTCTAGTGGGGCTGTGTATTACTTCCTCATGATTCACCAGCCTAGTCAGCCCCGACGAGATCTCGTGTTAACCTAGTCACAAAACTAGGGGTCTGGCCCTCAGGAGAGTGGCGTGGAGTTGGAGTAGTTTACATGTCATAGGTTTTACGAAGAGGGGGACCAGGCGATCCAAGGAGGAGGGACCAGGCGCCTTAGCTCTCAGTGACCCTGGACTTAGCAAATTTTCCTCGAGCTGGCATCCATTCTCTCATGTGGCACCGTTATCGGCCATTATCACGTCCAGAACTAAACTAACAAATTGTTTGATGTAGAAAACTCTATTTCCCCCAGCTTCCTGTCTTTTAGAATTGTCACGGGGCACAAACGTTGCATGTTTTCTCCATGTCATGAATCAAACCCGGTTCATCCGTGTGATAAGATTCCAACGAGAATGTAGAACCACAGAGCGGACGTCTAGTAGGAGAAATCTTAGGGGACCTAGGATCCGTATAAAAAGTTACATTACATATTTTGAATAATAAACTTCTTTTAGCTTCAAACTTTTAAATTTTAACTCTGCACCTCATTTTGAGCACTTTTTCCACTATAAGTATGCGTCTAGGATGAACGGTTGCGGAAATAAGTCATGATTGTTACAACGGAACACCCTAACTCTTGCAAAGACTTCCCAAGTAGTATCAACTCATCGGATTTTGCTCGGCCGATCATCGAACTCCTCGTAAACTGATCACGTAACGCACGATGAGATCGTCCCAATCAGTATCTTAGCACGGTTTTCTATGAGCTAATTTTCATCGGAAAGTGATATCCTTCCGATCAAATTTCCCGATGAAAATAAGCCGAGCATCCAAAACTGTTCCTAAATTCATCTGCACGGGACTGCACTGCTCGTAAATTGCTTCAAATCTCATCGTATTTCGAGCAAAACTCATCGGGTTTTGCTGCTCGGATTCTGTTTGGCCGATGAGACATATTGGAGCAATTCCCGATGAGATCTCATCGAATCCGATCATCGACCGATGAGAATTTCATCGGTTTCGATGAATGGCTGATGAGATTATGCTGCTAAGGTTATGACTAGAGTCTGGATGCAAATACATATTTTCTCCTTGTCTGTCCCCAGATAGAGACTTGATTTCGTTTCTGCTAATTAACTTTTTCTTTTGTTCAAACTAACTTCATCTTTATTTTGAAATGTTTTTCTGAGGCTGTACAGGTTCCTTCGAAAGCAAAATGTACCGGCGCTGGATTCGATCCCTCTTCGGAGAACCCAGCACTGAAGATCCAAAAGTAATGCTCGTAGAGAAACTGATTGCTTTGAGCGAAAACAGCGACGGGACCATTGACGATCTCATACCTCAGTAAGTGCGTTTCCGTACCATGTCTCACGATGGTGTGCTACACTTATTTTGGCTACCAGTTTGTAGGTAATCTATGCTTCAATAAGAGAACATCCAACTCCAGCTCAGTTACTGACTATTCTAGACTGATGAGTCCAAAACAAGAATGAAACCGCAGTCTTCAGATATCATAATAGGGCTGTCGGTATTTTGCTTGTAGTTCTGCTTTAGCCCTGACTCTGGGGCGGTAACGTGCTGCTTATTACCAAAGCTTTTGGGCAATTTCACCACCACGGACGTAACAATAAAACTCTAAACATTTTTGTTGTTTTTGTAAGTAATCAATCCGCACCAAAATTTAGGATATCATAAATTATATCGAATTATACAAGAGAACAAAATGTAGATTTTTATCGAATCAAATTGTAATTATGTGTGTTTAGATTTTGATTGTAACGTACATTACGGTGAAATTTCCCTTTTAGCTTCATTTCGAGTTGTTTCACACCATTGCTTGTAGACACTCTCACTGGTGTGCTAAATTAATGTTGGTTACCAGTTTGTTGGTAATCTCATCTTCAACGAGCGAACATCTGCCTCCAACCCGGTTATTCACTACTCCAGATTGCGAAGTTAAAAAACCATAGGGAGCAAAAGTCGTGTAAGTCAATTTTTTCTTCCTTTTACATAGTAAAGGAAGTATTGTAACCACGAAATAATTTTCACTTAAACTTCGGGACTACATTTCTATGTTGCTTACACTCGAATTAATGTTGAGTAGTTTTTTTTTTCGACCCGTCCGTACGTGCGTGCATATGTATCTATAAACATACAAACAGCCAAAACATCCATTGCGACCTTCCCCGAATATTTTTTTTAATAATTTCCATTCAGTTTTCCCATCAGAAATTAGTCTTCACCTACTTCTACTTTATGCGGAAATGATGCAAGTGTAGATCTACCATTTGCCGATTGACAGTAATCGTAGAATGGAACAGCAATATAGATTTGCAGTAAAGTGGTTACCAATCCATTCAATTACTCAAAACCTTGCCTTATTAATTACACTCTAGCCCTAAACGTTTCCATTATGTGAACAGTACTTTAATATATTTGTATCAATTCTATTTTAAAGTATGTTTTTTAAATTATTTTTCAAACTTTTAAAAATGAATAAATCATTTTATGACGCAAAGCCTCTTGATTTTTTCCCCGTTCATTTTTAGTGAAATTCACTACGTTTCGCCGAAAGTAATGCTCGTTAAAGACAGCGATGGAAGTCCTATAGAGACAAGAGCTATAAATGAACTTTCGTACCAATCCAACTGTACCAAAGATTCCGACTGCGCTCCAGAAGCTGTGTGTGTGGTACCAAAAGGGCAAAGCAGCAATCAGGTTGGTTCTTTTTCACAAAAACTAAGTTTAGTGGTTCCGATTCATTTTTTTATGTCTTTAATGAAATCTTTTAGCACATATTAACGCCTAAATTGTGTGATATTATTAATTAAAATCATTTTTATGGATTATTGGAAAAATCCTTCTTTGATATGTTTTGATTTATTTTTATGCATGCTATTATTGATTATTTTTCGCGTACCACCTATTAGCAAGGCACGTACTTCCAATGGTACGCGTACCACAGCTTCGAAAACGCTGCTTTAATCCTGTTTTTTGTTACCAGGCTAGAAATCCTCATTTCTTTATCTAATTCCATGAATTACCTCTCATTTTAAAGCTGGGCAAATCCATACAAGTGTGGAAAAACGTTGAAAAAATTAAACTCGAGCAATGTGACTGTTCTGCATATTTTTTGGTTTAGAAATGTTAGAAGTTTCTTATTTATTACAATTTTCTGTTAGGAATTTCGTTTTTTAGTTTCGGCAATACTTTGAAGTTGGTATTAGAGTATTTTATTTTTAGTAAAGCAAATGGTCAAACTTTCAACATTGATAAGTTTCAATTTTTCCCATTAGATAAATGTGACAAAGGAAGATTATAGTGTATTACACTTTAAATTAATATTGTGAATTGATGAAACAAGTGTTTTCAATTTAATTAAGTGATTTATGTCAATTTCCAAAAGGCTCTGTTCTATGTAACGTAAGTTACCAAAATCATGTTAAAGTTTTTAAAGCAAATAAAAAAAGGGCAATACAATGTTAATTATGTTATATTTTCTATCATATAAGTGTGTACTAAGCAAACAACAGTACTTTTCTTTTGAATATTGTTTATTTAATTTTTTGTGCTACAATTAAAACGTGTAACGTAAGTTACCCACATATGCAGATAACGTAAGTTACCATGGTAGAACTTAAATGCTTGAGTTTAGAAATAAAGTAAATTGTAAATGAAAACCTATGTGGTTAATAGGAGTAATTTATTCAAGAATTCTTTTAATTGTACTGTATTTACTTAATTTAAATTAATCATATTTCTTAAAATGTCTCTATTTGTTAATAAAATTACAATACACCTCTATTATAAATTATATGTTTCTTTTTGGCTTTTAAGATATTAATTCTCTCTAAACAATATCACTGCGTTTAGAATATTTAGGATTTAATGTACTATGAATTATTCAAAAATTACTTCTGTTAAGATTTAAAGTTATCAAATATGCTTTGGAAAAACAAATATAAAAATATTTTATCTCTTTCAATCAAATATATTTTATTCTGCATTACAATGCCACTGAACTCTGCAGAAAAGATGCGCTATAGAAGGGGTATGAGGAAAGTCATGTGAATATTACATATTCATAAATAAAAGTCACTCTTGATAGTATTAAAATATGTTAGAAAAAGCAAAAATTTATCAAAAATATTTTCTGAAAATCCGCATATTGACAATGACCATTTAAGAACCAGAAATGCTCAAATTGTAGGGTTTCGTTTAGTTAGTATTTTAAGAAACAAGAAGAAAAACAGAGATGAAAGCTGGTGACTGGAGTGTGGTAAAGTACGAAAATACATTGTATCCTTGAGTTGTGACGATTATTGAAGAAAACGAATTTAAAGTAAAAGTAATGGCTGCTGTCGGAACCAATAAGAAATGGCCAGAAACGAAAGATGAAATTTATTATAAGAGAAAACATGATTCGAAAAATAGAATTACCTGAACTTGTTAATACCAGCAGCCAGTATGCAGTTAAAAGTCTTATGTTTTGTAATATTTTTGATTTATCATTGAGTTTGGCATTAAATTTTGTAAATTTAACTCATAATTGTTAGTTTTCAGTATTTTGATCTAAACTAAGTTGTAATTTTCATTCATTAATTTTTGTAATAAAGATATGCTTGTTAGTAAATTTTGTAACGTAAGTTACCCAGTTAAAAATTCCCATAAATTGCAATTTTTTAAATAAAAATTTAAATTTATGAAAATGAACTCCTAAGTTTTATAAGAAACTGATAAATTATACTTTAAACAAGAAAACAGCTGTAATAGAGCAGAAATTTGCCTTAGAACCAATTTTCATATTATGTCATTCCCTTTTTGTGTAACGTAAGTTGCTGCCTTATTTTTGACTGCTAAATTTTGTAAAATTTAAGTGCATTGAATATTTTTGCATTCTAATTTTGCTTTTAACTGTTATTTGCATTGAATGCTTTTGCACAAAGTTTGTATAACAATATTTGTCTGTACTGAGGTGCTAAATGCATAAGAGTTGGTCCAAAGGTAACGTAAGTTACCGTGGAATTTCCCAGCTGGTTATTGACGAAAAATTGATCACTGTCTAAAAATTGTTTTTTGCGTAAAAAATTTTGTTTTTTCTTTTTCTGTTTTTTATCACATATTTTTTCTGATTCCAAAAAATAAGATGCAGTGGTGTGGTTGGACGTGAAGATTACACGATCTTGTTATGGGTTTTGTCGCTTTTGATTGTCGATTTTTTCACTGGCTAAATTTTGATTCAAATTTCCAAAAATACATAATCCAAGCTCACTGTAAGGCTTTAAACCACAATTTTACTGTTTCATTAAAACCGGAAAAGAAAATGTTTATTTTTTGTTTTTTTTTTTAATACTTCCTAAAAGTACAAAATTAAAGCATAATCACTTTTTTTTTTTTTGCAATCAGTGAAAAATATCAATTTACTCTGTGCCTGCTTTTCGAAAAATTACCGCTAAAAAATTTGGAATTTTTAAATTACTGCTGTCAAGCGCGAAAGTTTCGCGCGGGTCAACTAGTTCGTTTAAATCTCATGTTTTATAACAAACGTTTCTCCTTTTCCAGGCTCATAAGGGTTTCTGTCACTGCAAGCCTGAGTTCTTCGGTGATGGCTTTGTGTGCTTTGAGATACCAAGGGGCAGCTCCAGACACAAGCGAATAAGGAGACAGGAAGAGGAAGAGTACGAAAGCATTCTTGTCACTCAGCCACGTTCCCTTACAACGGGTCACTCCACCACCAGAAAATACATAGACGAAGTAAGTTACAACAGAAATGATTGTAGCAAATGCACCCACAGCTCGATCATAGCATCCTAAAACTGCAGTTTTGCCCTTATTATGGGCTCCTCAGTTAGGAATAGCCAATGATCGAGGCGGAGGCAAAAATCCTCTTATTGTAGCTAAGATAGCCAACAAACTGGTAGATAACTGTGGGTGCATTTGCTACAGTTTTGCCTCAGCCCTTGCTTACGGGCGGTAACTCATTGCACATTACCCAGCTTTAGCCTTCAAATTTCGAGTTGAGCCGCACCATAGTTTGCGGACGCTCGCTAGTAAGATAAATTCACTTTATCTACCAGTTTGTTGGATATCTTAGCTACAATAAGAGGATCTTTGCCTCCGGCTCGATCATTGGCTATTCCTAACTGAGGAGCCCACAATAAGGGCGAAACTGCAGTCTTAGGATGCTATGATCGAGCTGTGGGTGCATTTGCTACAGTTCTGCCTCAGCCCTGGCTTACAGGCGGTAACTCATTGCACAGAAATGATTGTATTTGATGAGTTCGAAGACATCGACGAATCTAACGCTGTTTAGCGATCATATCCAATAGGGATGTATCGATAAGCAAATCTGCCGATTACCGATTAAAGATCATGATGATTGATTTTAATACCACTAAGTTCCCCATCAGTTTTTTTTTTCTTTTACAATTTGTGTTTACGAAATCGCTACGAATTTATTTCTGAAAAACATTCATGTTTCTCCATTTTCCTAATTTTTACCAAAATGATTTCAAAATTTCATCAAATTTCTCTGAGCCAATTTTCGCATTATTGTAATTATGTTTAAAAAAATCCTCTGGTTAATTGGCAAAATTTGTCCACTTATAATCAAAATGAAATGCTCGTGTTTTTCAAATTCCAATTCAAAAGCTCCTGGAATTTATTTATTCATATCAGTCCTTGGCTGACAATGAGCATCTATTTTTGTTTTTCCATTAGTTGGGACCATGAAACTGATTTTTTTAAAAGTTATCTATTCACCTGGAGAATATCATGCATGTATTTTTGTTAACTTTCAGCAGCATTCTTAAATTCCAAAAAAAGTAGCCAGTCGCACGGGACACACACACAAGATGGTTAAAATTTGAATGCGTGATAAAAACATAATTCTAAATCTTAAGTCAATTTTAAATTCAAAAACTTTAAGTTGTAATTACCTATTCCTGGATTCTACAATCAATGTGGAGCGATTCTTGGTATCCAAATGTGATATTTATGACTTGTCTAAAATTTTGCACAGTGGATGATTCGTGGAACGCTATGCGCCATTTACTGATGCTGACAAATGGCGCTAGGGAAAGTTCTGAAGATGTTTGGCAAATGTTACAGTCCATTGATTTTGCTTCGTGGGGCGCAACTTCCTGTGAGAAATGACCTTTTCCTTCTTCTCTTACGCTTAAAATGCGCCGAACATTCGTAAAACATCACAGAAAAGAGAAGTGGGCAGGGTTATAAGTGGTTTTAAAAGGGTGCACATGATCTGATTCAGTTTTCTATTCTTTTTCATATTTTTCGAAGAATGTGAAAATTTTGTACCGTGCAAAGATATCTCAGTTTTAGATCGCCTGCAGATACTTCTTTTGCTCTAGCACAGCAGTATAGTACTGAGACACTATTTTAACCAAAAATGGTTAAAACTGAAACTTTCATTTTTGAAATATACTGCACCAATTACAGAAGAGCTGCTTTCCTGCATGGACACTACGCTCGCAGCAAAACCCGTTTTACAGACTTCACTAATTTATCTTGGAATTTGCCCGATGGCGAAGGAAAAGTCATCTCGGATGGCTTTTCATCCTAAAGTTCACACTCCTCGCATTGAAAAAGGGGTTCCTTGGAAACCCCGAAACATGTGCCTGCAGTCATCTGCATTATTTATGCAATAAATCGTTGGATGACCTAATTTTGCTTTTCAAGCGCAAAGGTAGAAACAGTGGAACCTAGGTAACTCGACACCCCACGGGGCCACGAAAATATGTCGAGTTAAGCGGGTATCAACTTACCGAGGTTCCATAATTTCAACTCTTGTAGTGTTTTCTGTACTGCTTATTTACTAGTGCTTATCATCAACGTCATAAAAATGAATTTCAGTATATATTTTTTTCTTTCTTTCATCCTTTCTTTTTTTTTTTTTTTTTGCATGACAAGAAAATCATAAATAAGCAGGGAAATTTTGAGAACCTTATTAGTAATAAATCCGTAATTTATGAAAAAAGATAAGATCTCCTTGTCAAAGAGAAATCCCATGATGACAGTTATTTGAGAAACATGTGTCATGCTTGTGCTGTATTGTTTCTCTTATGTGGACTGTCCTAAGTACACTCTTTAACTCCTTCCTAGACCTGGGACTGCACCGATAGAACAAAGCTGTTTCTTCTGGGTACCAGTGGGAGTTCTCAAAAAGAGCTCTTTCCCAATAAAATATGAATTTATTTACCCATAAGCAGCAAACTTTACACTAATTGTTAAAGTGAAAGAATATCGGTTGCAAAAAGTGGATTAAAATTGAAAATGGACGTCGACTTGTCGAGGTTCCTGTAAACATGTGTCAAATTAAAGAGGTTAGCACCCATTGAAATTAACATTGGACCGACCATTGGAAAAATGAATGTCGACGTAAAAAAGGTAGTTCCCCTGTATTCAATGCTATAACATTGTACTCTCTTTGTCATACAGGACTTGTATCCGAAACTGCTGGCCTTCGAAGATGAAGAATCTGCTCTTCTTAGCATCTGCTTGAATCGCAGCGACTGCAATGTCCATGCCGCCTGCACCGCACCGGCGCACGGACATTCCTATTGCAAATGCCGCCCAGGATTCAGGGGCAACGGCATCTTCTGTTGGGAGATCATAGACTACGTGCCAGTAGAGGAGCAAGCGGTAGCAGAGGATGAGCTCGATTGAGAAGTTGTTCCAGTAACTCGGTTATCAAGGATATCGTGATTTGTTATGCATCCACATAAGCAAATAAACTGTAAAAATAGTGAATTAAGCGAATGTTTCGGTTTTTTCTTCTTCTTTTATAAGAATGTGTGCTGAAACACTTCACTTCACACAATCCAGGGTCCCCCGTACCTACCACAACTCGTGGTTTAACCGGGATAGGGCCCTGAAGAGCGCTCTGTTCTTTTTGAACCAGAACCAAGGGCCGAGCAAACCCTTGGTCCAGCACCCCCCAGAGGTATCGTTTCACTTGGAGGACTTTGTGACCACGACATTTTTAAAGTCTCCCAGCCACCATTAATCAAGACGGTGGATCTTTGATCGGCTGGGCTCGAACCCGGGTCCCTCCGGTCACGAATCCGACGCCGTACCGATCGAGCTACCACGGCCCCTGTACTGAAAACTTCAAATTGGCACTTTCCAAAATGTTGACTCATATGTGCATTTAATTATGCATATATTAACCAACTAGGATTTGCAAGATGATTTAAAAGCAAGGTTAATGGGTGTGGAATTTTTCTCACTGGGGGGGGGGGTCTTTTAGATTCCCCTCTCCTATGCAGTGCAACTTGTGTGAAGAAAATATTTAGATAATTTAGCAAACAGTATAGTCAATAGCTGTCAAAATGAATATACTACAGTTGTTTAATATGAAAACATTTTCAGAGGGAAACACTAGCGCAGAAAGTTTTTTTTTTTGCTTAGGGGAAGGCTCAAACAATTTTTATGTGTTTATTTATACATTAGTAGTTATATGTGCATACTCATATTTTATCATTTGGTTTAAAGAGAGAATTCCATATCATCCAAAAATTTAATATCTTATCCTCCGAAAAAAAAAAAATCATGCTAAGGACTAGTAGGGATGCACCGTTAAGTAAATTGGCTGATTACCGATTACCGATTAATCGGTAGTTGATAATCGGCCGATTACTGATGAGGATGATTGTTTTCAATTTTACCATCACTGTTTTTTCTCTCTTATACAATTTGAAGTCAGAAATAATAAGTAATTTATTTACGAGAGAAGATTTTTTTTTCCATTTTCCTAGTTTTCACAAAATAATTTCAATATTTTATCAAATATCTTAGAACCTATTTTTATATTATTGTCAATAATAGTATTGACACATTGTTAGAGTTATTTTAATTGAGCATAAAAATTCAAAAAAAAAAAAAAAAAAAGGGGGGGGGGAGTCTGTGGTGAGCACTCCAATTTCGGAGTACTTTTAATTCATACTTTTTAATAAATAGTAGCCTTTAATTCAATACTTTTATTCTTTGAAAATTAGAGGTTAACTAAAAGAACTGTGCTAAGAGAAAACTATCGCCACATGAAAAATATTGCAACATTGTCTGTGTATATTTATTCAAAGTAGGATAATTAACTTAAAAAAAAATAACTTTATATCAACCGTTGGGATTATTATTACTGTTAATAAAATTATTCATCACAGTTTCTTAGTAAAGGTATACTTTAAAGAATAATATTTGAAAAATATTTTTTTCGCCGATTAATCGGCCCGAATTTGCAGATTAATGATAATCGGCAAAGTGGCCGATTATGGCCGATTAATCGGTAATGCCGATTAATCGGTGCATCCCTACTAAGGACCGTAATTTGCTGCTTGTGATGGGAAGCGAAACGTAACAGGAAAACTTCTGCTATTAGGGCGAAGTCCCAGCAATAAACTTTAGCAACAGAGACAAAAACAACGTATTTTGTTTTGTCGAATCAGTATAAAATTTATTTGCTATAGTTGATACTTCGCAGCATTTGCCCTTAGCTAGTTACCGCATGACAGTCTCGAGTATTTATGCATTTCTTAAATGTATATTTACATCAAAAGAACTGTGTGCGAATTAAAATTGCACTTCTGAGTTATTTCTGATTTTTTAAAAGGTGAAAAAAAATATTTGTCTTAAATTTAATGAATGGGAGAAAATGAAAAAATAATTGGAAATTCATCTTTTAGATTTATAAGAAAAATACTATCCGACATTTTTCTAAATTTTGAGAATGAAACAATTTTTTACTTCAAAAAGAAACCAAGTACCGAGAGGTTTTTTAAGTATACCTTTCTGTTTCAATTTTTAGTGAGAATGAGAAGTAAAATAATTAATCAACTAAATGTACTCTGATTAAAATGGCGTTATTAGAGAAAAAAAATTGACATTTTAAAAAGTTACAAGACGTTTTTCCGTCATGGATAAACAAATAAAACTACGAAAACTATAAAATTGTCAATAATATTTGGCTTACAGAAAGCCTAGCGTATTGCGCAATAGATGGCGCCACAAAAACTTCCAATGACGTCATACATCATTTTCGCCGGTTGACAAGCCGCGTTCGAAAAGAAGGACCGCTTGTGTTCTGCGTGCGCATTCGCTACTGGTGAGAGCGAAATCGGGAAGCGTCCGTTGTGTTCTGTTCTGTGATCTGCAAAAAGCCGGCATAAGAAAAATCTACTCTTGGTATTCTTTCTCCTCAGCACCAAGTAAGTTTCTTTTCTCCCTCAATTCTCTCTGATCGTCTGGAACTTTTTCATAGCAAGAAATGTATCGATTTGTTTCGTTTATGTAATCAGTTTCAAAGCTTGAAGAATATCATTATTATTTACCCGGGCTATCGATTACTGAATCCAGAATTATTTGCATTTCCCCTATACAATTTATAAAGTCTCTTTTAAGTGGTTGAAGTTGGTATCTCCCTTGATGAGAGGGGTTGTACCGTGTTTTTTTTAACGAAATCGAAAGTTTTGAACTCATTTTAATTTTTCTTGTTATTTTTTTTCTTTTCTCGTCTTTAACAATTATCCTTTGTCAAAATTTTTTTTTCGAAAAACTCAAAAATTTATATTTGAGTTAAATTTCTGGTACGCAGTTACTCTTTTTAAAGTGATTCACTGTAGAGGAATATGTTAATGTCATAATTTCTTTTGATATTTAAGTAACTAAAACCTATGTTCGTTTTCGTGTTTATCTTTTTTCTGTGATTATATTTTTACCAGGGTTCGTAAATATCGTGATATTTTCGAAAATATCCGATATTTTGATATATATCCGATATTTTCAATTCACGCAAGCTTAATTCTTTAAATAGTAACTACATCCTCAAATCAATGTTATTTATTTCCTTAAAAAAGTATTATTACAGTACAGACTAAAAATTAATGTTTCTTTCAATATTTCTCTACATAAATATACATTAAAATTTACATACAATGGAATGTTACTTTTCTTTAAATTTTTAAGTATGTTATATAAGTTGGTGAGATATAGGAATGTAAAAAGTTTAGATTAAAAATTTTAATACTAAGACCTCTAAATTAATTAAAAACTCACTAAGTGGCAGTCCTTCATATTAGATGGATATGTTCAAAAAATAAATAAAATAAAACTAAATCATTATTTTTGTTCAAAAACATTAAAATAATACTGAAAACTTTTTTTAAATTCAAATTAGTCTTTTGAAAATGATTTGAAATTCTAAGGTCACCTTTAACGGTTCATTTTTATTTATTTTAATGCTGTTTTTAAATTATAATCATTTTTTCTTCCCTAAGAATTATTTCAAATTTGGAATATAAAATTATGAATTAAAAAAATACTTTATGTATTTGTTTTTAATAACTTAATATTTTTATTTCTAGCTAACTTAGATTTTTTTTCTCTCTTTCATATTATTTATTATTTTATTTTTAGCAACTTTAAATTTAAATTAACATTAAGTGACTTTACTTTAGTATTAGATGTTTCACTTAGTTTTCTTTTGTTAGCTATTTTAACAAAAGTAAAACATCTGTTGTTTAGCACTAGCACACATTGTACTAACATTAGACACATTTCCATATTCTGATTAACTTTTTATTTTTAGCTAGGCATTTTTCATCTCTATTCAAGTTGTTTTGTAACTTTCAATTTTATCATCAGAAAATAAAAAAGGAATATTATATTATTACATCATACTAAAGAAGACATCATTAATATGATGAAGACAATTTTTCTATTGAAAATATCGCATTTCAAAAAATAAATATCGAAAATATTAAAATATCGTGATATTTTCAGAATAAATATCGGATATATATCATGATATATATCGACTGATATATATCAGCGAACCCTGATTTTTACGGTTTTGATTCAACTTAAAAAATGTCAACTAATGTTTTAAAAGTCTTTAGACGAAAGAGAAAAAAATCGTATATTACAGTTACGTTGATTTCCTGTAATTGGTCAGAAAAAACGTTAGCTAAGAAATAATGTTCATTCTGTTTGATATTACACGTTTCTGAATTGATTTTATTAAGCAGTGAGAATAATGCTCCTGTTTCTCATTTAAGCTTCTAAATATTAATTTTAAATCATATGCAGGCAAGGTTTGAATTCAATTGAATCGTTTATTTCGAAAAGGTAACATCTTTATTTTGATCTCCTCTTAGAAAAGTAAACAGCGCACGGTTATATTTTTGAATGTCATAATCAATGAAAAAATGCCTTTAGTTAAGTACACAATTACTGCAATAATTTACCAAATAACCATTGATTATGACATTCAAAAATATAACCGTGCGCTGTTTAATTTTCTAAAGAGACAGAGGAGATCAAAATAGAGATGTTACCTTTTCAAAATAAACGATTCATATTGTACTACGTTAATTATCTAATTTAATTATCTGTCCTTGTTATCATTAGTGTACAATGAGAATCGGCAATTTATTGCTCTTTTTTTTTTTTGCAAATGTTTAGATATAAATCAAAGAAAATTACAATTTGCTCTGCATGATCAGGGCCACCGAGAGCCATTGCAGGCCCCTTAACAGTTTGGTACCGCTCTCCACCTCCTCATAAAGCTTTTTTACCTGCTAGTCCGATTCCAAGTCAAACTTCTTGTTTTCAGTTAGGTTGACAAGGCCTGTCGAGCATGATGCAAAAAATAAAACGATTACGTTTTTAGCATGATCGTTAAAAAAGCAAATTCTGATCAAAATTTTAGTGATATGTTGATGTTAAAATGTTGACAAAATGGGTAAAAAATTCAATTCCTTCTAAATTTTGCGTCTTGTTAATAGAACAGATTTAACCAATCTAATGATGTGGAAATTCTTTCTGATTTGATGCGGAAATAAGCAAGAGCCAACAGCGAATGAGAGGGGCAGCCAAGAATGTTTCATGGGGGGAGGGGTGGGGTGATGGACAACTTAACACATATATAATTCCTATGTGCTTGTGCTTAGGCATAATTATGTAATGTGCGAGTATATGTATGATTTTTATGCTTTGTGGGGTGGGTGGGGGCCCTCTAACCTCTCCTACTCTATGCCACTAAACACAACATACAAATGGTCAAATAGAAATCTTCAATACTACGAAATGTAGGGTTGCCTATCCTCTCAAGGGTGATGGCAACCTTTCAAAATCACCCCAAGAACGCGAGTCCCTCTGATCTAAAACACTCCACTTACAAATTTAAAAAATAAATAATATCAATGCACCGCGTTCCATGGATTCCAAATTTAGACGCAAGGCCATGACTTAATGGGACTTAAAAGTATAGCAAAAAATATTGAAAAAATAAAACTCAAAAAGTAAAGCTTTTCAATCTTATGATTAGTTTGAAATTAATGACAAAAAAACTTGCACGAGATTTCAATATTTTTATATCTACCAGTAAAACTGGTCCCGTCTCATTTATGTCAGGTGTAATTACCCGCGACATCTGGCAAACTGATATTGAGTATGATTTTATTTTTGCAGTGTCCATTAATATTTTAAATCTTGAAGGAAAAAAATTAGTACTGTTAAGTTATCTAAGATGTGTTGAAGTAATGAAACAATAAAAGACTAATTACCGATTTATAAATAGATATTATAAAAACGCTTTAATTTTTGTCTCTATTTTTTTCTTGGATACATTTCCTCCTTAATTGATGCCGTAAGCGTTATAGCGTATCATTACCGCGTAATGGTTTTAATGTCCGAAGTATCTAATGAAACGTAAATTTGGTTATTTGCGCATCATATTAGCCTAAGCGAGAGAGAGAGAAGAGAAGAAAAAAACAACGTTCTTTCTGCAATAACCTTAATATCGTGAGAATTTTACCACATTCGGAAAAAATGTTTTTATAGTTTTTTATGGCATTTATTGTTTTTGATTTTAATATTTTTGAGCCTTTGAAATCCGATTAAACAGATGCGAACAAAAGGTTTTATATTTTTAAGACAAGAACGTACTTAGTTTAGTTAATTTTAGGTTGTATTTTCATTGATCTTCCCCAATACAGAGTATTTCAGAGAATTAATACATGCTATTTGAAAGTGGGATCTAATTGTATTCGATTGAATTTGAAAGCATTTAAGAAATTTAAATCAAGAAAAAAATTTGGAACTATTTTTTTACTTTCTTTGCGAGATTTTTTTTCTAATGCAAATTATTTTTTTTTAAATTTACTATTTGAAAAGATCACAAGAATGTTGTTCGCAGCATGTGTCATTTAGGCGTTGTCTCTTATGATTTTCCCTCACTTTAATCCATTAAAAAGGGGAGAAATTCCAATGGGGGGGGGCGGGGTGTTTTACTCATTTCATGCTGCTTTCACGTTCCAAAACTTATCATTGATTCGATTTTTTTTTAAAAATCAGTTATGTCAAAGTAATTCATTATTATGCCAGTCATTAAGTCCCATATAATGTTTCTAAAGCTATTGTTCACATAAGAATAGAACATTTTAAAGAATGAAAGATTAAGATTTGTTTTCCCCAAATTTGAAGAACTTTTTTTGAAGAAACTCTTTAAAACTTCAGCTCCGTTTGCATGAGCTCAACTGGCATCTCATCACTGCCTTTACCGACACAATCTGAAAGTGGAAATATCATGCTGTAACTCATAGACTTATCGATGTTAAAAACAAAAAAAAAAAAAAAAAGGTGAGGGAAGGGGGGGGGGAGTTGCTGAACTATCCCCTCCTTTTTTTTTTTCCTTTTCAGCATGCCAGTAAGCTTTTTTCCCCATTTAGATTTAAAAATAAATAAATAAATAAATAACAAAATAAAACAGATGCAATATGTCAAAAGCCCGCATCCACAGACTGCAGTTGTGCTCTTGTTTGTGACTCATCAGTCTGGAATAGTCAATAACGGAGCTCGAGGCACTTGTCAACACATTGAAGCTGGCCAACTGACTGGTGGCTAAAATTAAGGAGTCCATTTCAGGGATGAAACTATCTCTGAATGTCATGACCGGTCACAATAAAGTAAACAGAAATACTTTATAGGATATGTAGCAACAACAAAAAATACAAATTTTTTGACATTTTTCGGGTGTAAGATTTGAGCATTCTTGTACAATTGGAGTTTCGGCGGGAACATTTAAACTCTCACTCTAGGTTCAGGCAAATAGAGAGATACAGTTGAAACTTGAATATTGGAGCTTAAAAAAATCAGCCCAAAGAAATATTTATCAGAATTTTTCAGCCGGAAAGCAAACCCATAAATTTCCAAGAGTCCAGCCATCAGACAGTCCGGAAGCAACGACATTTTCGAATTCAATTCCGATGTCGATGACTCATTGCAATATGGGGAAGTGCCCCTCGCACAGAGAACCTGATGCATTCGCTAGGGGGAAAGGGGGCTAAGCACCGTGACCTTCTTTGAGCGGGAAAATTGGAAGGGGATGAAATAATAAATCCCCCCACACTGCGCTTTCACTTCACTTTGCGGCAACTTTTTTTTTTTTCTAGCAAAAGTACATCCCCGGGCTTTATATTTTTTCTTCCATCCACGCCCTTTTCCATTTATTGTTATTATTTTTTTTTTCAAAGTTTGCTTCTTTTCTTTTTTATTGCTCGGAAGGATAAGAGGATTCACCACACTACACGCGACTGAGTTCATTTGTTCGTTTTTGTTCGGGCCCATTCCCCCATGGAGAGGAGAGATTTTTGGGCGAGAGTTTACAAGAGATTCTGTAAAAGATCAGGAGCGATATGTATCAAGTAGCACCCCCCGCCCCCTAAACAATGAACGAAAAAAAAAAAAAAAAAAAAATCAGCGTTCTGTGTTCACATGTGGAATTTTCGCAGATTTTTTTTTTTTAATTTCACCCCGAAACCTCTTTGGCGTCTTTTAATTGCCGTTCATTTTTACTGATATTATTAATTTGTAAAACATATTGGGTTCCTGCTATTCATTAAAGCAATATTTTATTACGCATTATGCACGCTTTTAGAGATTCATCGTTTTCAAAAGTTCATTACTCAGAACATACATGTACTGAGATATTTGGGAACTGGTAAGATTTTCTGTACGAGACATTCCATATGAAGTCTAAATGTACCGCATTGCTCAGATTTTCATGAAATATTTTTTCGAAAAGACGTAACCAATCTTTCGTATAGCACAGTTTTTTTTTCTTCCCATGCAAAAAAATTATCCCTGAGATACAGCTATTTGTTTGCTTCTTCGGATATGTAAATTTATCACTTAAAACATTTTCTTCTAAAAGCTGCAGTGTATTTTCAAAAAATAGTTGGAAGATCAGATGCGGTGGAAATCAAAACTAAATGGATCAAAACTAACTATGGAATGGATTAAAACTAAAAGGATGAACTATTTTACACGCAGCTTTTTTTTTCATTAACTACGCCTCACTAGGATTATCTTCCCAAAACTGCTGTTTTTATCATTTTGAGCATAAAAATTTTGATGTTTCCCGTTTCCTCTTGCACTCATGTCAGAAGCGGAAAAACAATATACAGCTGCTACTTGTAACCCTTTACTTTTATTATGAAAAAAAAGCTCAACCTTTGCAAATCATGGTGCTCTTAGTGACCCTCATACTTAACGCCTGTGATCGTAGGCAAGCTATAGCCAGAATATTATTTAAAAATCATTTTTAATGACTTTTAATTTCCAAAATTTCAGCGAACTATTATACGTCACAATTTAAAAATTGTGATTATTTCTTACTTCATAATACAGTCGAACCTGTTTATCTCAAACCTGCTTTTCTCGAAAACCTCTCTATGTCGAAATTTTACAATTTCCCTGCTTTTACAACATAATGTTTTTTCTCATGCTTATCTCGAATGATTTTTCTCGAAAACCTCTATATCTCGAATTTTCACGACTCTCATTTTTGAATTTCATCTCCAGTCACCTTTATCAATGGCACAACTTGGAGACAAAAATAATCTTTTGCACAATCATTCAAAGACTATGTTCGTACTTAAAGGTATGCATTCACCTGCTACCGATATATAGCCATCGCAATTAGTAAAACGTGGACTCACAACTTTGTTCCAATTGCTTATTTTTGTAAATTTTATCACAACCTCTGTATCTCGAAACCTCCGGATCTCGAATTTTTCTTGTATCCCGTGAAATTTAAGATAGACAGGTTTGACTGTAGGACATTTTGTCGCTTTGGAAGAATAACGCTGCAACTCAAAAAAGCCCATTTTTCAGGAGAGCAATTTTTAACTTTTCAGAAACTTCTATCGCGCTTGTGCTCAAAACTATTGCGACTATTTTAATGAAACTAGCATTAAAAAAAACGCATTTTAATCTCTTTTCTAATGTAGCATTGACTTCAATGGCATTTTAACTAATGACGTAATTTTAAAAAGAGTGATGGTAGTTTGAGTTACATCAGTGTTCTCCAAAAATTGCTCCCTAGCGGATATTTTTGACACTTTTGAGTTGTAACCTTGTTCATCATAAAGAGCGATTTTTTCTGAACAAAATGATATAAAAATGTCATTTTTCGATTTTTTTGAGTTGCAGCGTTATTTTTCCAAAGCGACGATTTGTGGAAATATCCATTTAAATTTAAGGTAATTATTGCTACTATGAGATAAGAAAAAATGAGAAATAGAAAAAATCTTATGTTGTTTAAATATACTGTCGTCCCCGCTTAATCGGTAAACAAATACCCCGCTTATACGAATAAAACATCCTGGAACAGTGTCATAGACGCAATGTTAAAGGTCCCCGTTTAAACGAACACCCCGCTTAATCGGATAATATTTCTTGGAACCGACAGTATTCGTTTAAGCGGGGTCGACAGTATGTGAGAATTTCATACTGAATTTCAGCGAGTATTCGCGCCCATAAAAACCGCCATTGGCTTTGAGTTTGGTCATTAGAAACGAAGATGTAACGTAATTGTGATAAATAAATGTCTGACTCGCTACTAACTTCCTAATGGAGTTTTCCTTGCCTCCTCGTTTTAATGCGGTGTAGCCACCTTTAAGTTTTCAGCACCGAAAATCATCATCAAGGGGGAAAAATATACTTAGGTGTCATACGGCTTTTTTTATGCTTTGCCTCCCAACAGAAACAACAAAGCAGGATTTAAGGAAAAAAAAGAATAATATTTTTCAAAGTATTGAAACTATCGAACATTTTGATGAATCCGATATTTTTATCCTGCACCAACTAAATTGTTGAAGTAGCAACTCTCTTTACTGACTTTTTAATTATTAATTTTTGTTTGTATAATATATGTATTTCATTTGAAAATTACATATTTTAAATGCTATTTATGTATAATGTATAAACGATGTTTGAAACATGGCTGTTTTCGCTTAATTATATATATATTATAATTTTTTAAGGTAGTATTGAAAGCTAGATTAATAATTAAAACTGGTTTAAAATAATATATTTTTTCGTAAACATCGTAGCTTCAACAATAAATTTCGAAAGCATTTGAGTGCTTGACATTTGCAAAATAAATATCGATATATATCAGCTATTCATGAAATTCAATCAATCCAACCAACCTGAAAATTTTCATGTTTTCTTTTTGGTGAATCTTTTTATTTATTTTAATGAAAAATCAAGCGAATGCTACAAAATTAGTTTTTTTTTCTGCTGTTGAAAAAATTTGAACGATTGAAGAATTAACATAAAATCAGAAGTGTTCATCAAACAAGCCCACACCAAAAATGCATGTATAATAAGAACTTCGGCTTTTAACGATACTGCTTTTGCTTTTTTGCTATTGAATGCTAAGTACTTTGTATAGGGTTTACTTTTGTTTGAATATTGAGACTTTCGTTTTTAGAATCAAGCCCCTCCTCTCAATTCCCAAAGAATGAAAAGAAGAATAGAACCTGTATCCAATAAATAGTAGTTTCTGTAATCTTTTGAAAAATTATTTATACACTCATAAACTATGTCTTTTTTTCCCTCTTCTAAATTTAGCGGATTATAATAGGTAAAACCACCAGTAATTCGCATGCACTAGTAGTTGACATTTACAAATAAAAAATACATTAACAAAAAAATTGTAAAGCAACACAAATTAAAAAATTTTAAAATGGTGTTTCAATTGTCAATTCAATTTACTCTTACCTGATCTTTTTACGCCTGTGTTTCTCTTATTAATTTTAGTTATCTTTTTAAATGTGAAGAACTACTAGTGGTTTTGCCATACTCACCGCAACGGCTATGATTTACCATTCAATCTATTTCTTTATTACTAAAGAGGAGCTTGAACTTGTGCCAGATAAATTAAATGTTTTTGAATACTAAATCACTTTCATTATATCGCACATAAAACGATTCTTATCATCGAATGAACTCTATTTCCAAAAGGGTCTCTGTCATGATGTAATCTTTCAACTCTATTCACTCTTGGGAGGGACAAAAAAAAAAAAAAAATCTCCGGTCCTGCCATGCATTTTTAATGAACCTTGCAACCCCTCGACTCTGCGTGTTAAAGGTACAAATGCTATCGTTGGCATGAGTGTTCCATACTTCTTGTACTCGGCAACATTTTCTAAAACGTGAATTTATTTGCATAATTGTCCTGAGTACCTTCTCTTTTATACTTTTTGTATTTGTTGGAAGGTGTTTGAGAGAGCACGTGGAGTTATTTTTCTTTGAGACAGCCTAATGATCTCTTGTATCTCAGACTACACCTTAAGCGGGGGAAGAAGAAGAAGAAGAAGAAAAAATGGCTGCACACACACGCGCGGAACTCGACATCATAAATAACGAGAAACAAATATTGTATTAAGAGAGATAGACGAAAGAAATGTACAAACAAGTTTAGCTTGAAGCAATATTTGAAATTGCAACGAATAAAAGGGCCTGCAGATAATGTGATGTATTATTTATCAAAAACATTCGCAAAGCGCTGCAGCACGACTTTTGTGTTTTCATCTGCACAAGGGATATGAAAACGTGCCAGCATGTTCGAATTGGTCATACAACGTTTTACATGTACTGGTTTAAAGTTTACGAATGGATGGCTATGAATACAAATTTCTAGCTGCTTTACGAAGTATAATGTTTTTTCTTTTTTTGAATGATCGGCATGTTTCTATGAGCATGCTATGAGTAACGTAATGCTGCATGGAAAATTGTTAATTATTTTAAGCAACGTCTGATGTGTGCGCAGAAATAGAGACATTTATCAGGCTGTCATTTGAAGTTTTTTCTAGGCGGGAGGGGGACAAAATGTGCAAACACAATGCAATTTCATCGGAAAACAGCAAAAACCAAGCCCCCTCATTTATTAATACATTGATTTCTCAAAGCTAGGGGTGGGGGAATTGACCCCTTGACCCCCCTAAATGACGAGCATTCATTTAATACTTATATTTTAAACAAACTTTAATTCTTGGGATTAACAATACTAACTTTTGATTTAATAATTGTAAATATGAGCAGCAGTTTAAAAAATGTAATCAAAATTATTATTATTGTGGGGGAAAACTGTGGTCACCGCTTGTGTGAATAATAAGAGTTTATTCAATAGAAAGGCTGGATTAATAATAATTAATAATAAAGCTGGATTTTGTTCTGTTTTTTGCAATTTGATTCATTAAGGCGGCTGATTCAACTGGCCACCGATTTGATTAACCGGCCTCCACTATATAACTTTTTTGGTTTTGAATCATCTGCTTGTTTCTAAGAGTAATGTAATGCGTTGTGTGGAAAATTGTTAATGAATTTTTCCAACGTATCATGCATAGATGGAAAAAATATTTTTTTATTTTATTTAAAAAAATAATATATAATAGAAAACAAACTTTAGTTGTTGGGATTAAAAATTAAATTTTTGGTTTAGTAAATGTTTCATCTGTTCAAAAGATGTTATCAAAACTGTTATTGCTGTGGGAAAAACTGACGAATGGAAATTTGAATTTTCTAAACTGTTAAGAGGAATTGTTTAAAATTAAGAATACATTTTAGAAGTTCTTTAGTATTTTTTTAGTAGAAACATAAGTTAAAGAATTCCAAAAATGACCTTTAGATCTTGTTGACCGTTTCGTAAATATGAAAAAAAAAAGCTGTCAGTACGTAAGAAATGTGTAAATATTAATCAAAGAAAATAATGTACGTAGCAATGGATATGAGCAAAGAATGAATAATAAGTCATAACCTACATTGCACATCTATTAGTAGGAGTTCATAGTTAAAAATATTATACAGCGTTAAATACACCATAAACAGATTTTTTTCTAAAACAATAACGGATGGGAATAAAATTTGAGGACTGATTCAGTCGATGCTGATACAAAGTTCAGTTTGAAAGACGACATTGAAAGTTTCATAATAGTAAAAAAAAAAAAAAAAAAAACTTAATCAAAGTGCTTTCGCACGTTTAGTTAACACAAAAGCTTTTTAATTCCAAAAATGATATGTAGACAACATTGATTCTTTAATAAGAAAAATATTTTTTTCTTATTACAAGAAAAATATACATTTTTAGAAAAATATTACAAGACTTAGATTACTCAGTAAGAGCATGGCAGCTGAAATATGGGAAGTAATTTACAGCAATTTGGATTTTTCAGTAATAATTCTCCAACAAAACCAAGCTGTTTATGCATGATAAAACGAATCTCTAAGTGGCTTACCTAAAAATTATTATTATTATTATTGTGATTTTATTTTGAGTCTTCAAAAACACGGGTGCCAAAAATACAAATGCAGAGTTCATAAAGAGTTTCGTACCACGTAACAGAAAACTAGAAATTGCATAGTCCAGTTATTTTTTCCTAATACCTCTAAGTACTTATTTTAATTTCCTTTCATCCGATTAAAAACAATTTAAGTGATACCCCTAACTTCTCGATTTCAATTAAATGCTTCTGTTTATTACTCCTAGAATAAGATTATACGTTAAGAAAACAAGATGGAGACCAACTTAATAGCCCGCCCTGGGTAGACCCGCATTTGAGAAACGACCATCAAGAGGGGGCAATATCTTCTCAAAACTGCCATAATCTGCAGCTCACCATTCCCTTCCCCATATTAGAGAACGCGGAACATTAAAGTAATGTATTTTCCCGCCACCGACTACTGCAGTTCGTTTGCCAATCGTGCTTCGGAATTACGCTGGGTTCTCATTGGCCTGTTATGAGTTTCGATATGGTTTGGCTTCCGAAATGGAATTCGTTGTTTCGTAAACGAATGCGTAGTGTAATGGGGGTAAAGTTGCAGTTTTATTTGGCGAGGAAATGGTTGAGTGAAATTTGATTTTTTTTCCTTCTTCTTCGAAGGTGTGATTTTATTACGTTGATGAGAATCTTCAATTGAAAATGCGAATATATTGTCGTCTTTTAAAGGTAGTTGAAATTTGTTTTGAATTAAATGGAGGCTTTTTATGGAAAATAAAAATGTTGGTAGGGCTTTTATTATTTTCAAAAATATTTATAGCGAAGCAAAATATTTGGTTTCAAACTGTTGAATTTGTAACAAGAACATCAGCATTGTTTACTTACCCTTCATGCCCCGAATTAATTTGTTAATGAATTATTTTATTTTGTGGTTTTTCTTAGTTAAAACTACATAAAATAACATATATGTGCAAGAATAAATATTGTTACAATCATTAGGGCCTAGGCTGTAGAACCGATCTTAGTTTAGGTTCTTTGTTTCTGCTAAGAAAACTTTCCGATCGCGGACACCAACTGTCGGCCTCTCAGCAAAGTACAAGGAATGCACTTTCAAGTACTAGCAGGATTCCAGCCATATTGGATTCATAATACTAAATTAATGTAAGCGGTGCTTCTGAGTACCGTCAGGACATAAGGGGTAAAAGAACAGCTATTGCACAGAATTCTCCTACCATATAGCAACTATTTAAACAACTCATATGTAACAGAAGAAAAATAAATTTTATATTCTAAGTATGGTTTTGTAATGATAGTAGATTTTTATTTTTTAAAATATATATCTTTCTCTAAATAAATACATTAAAAGCTATCTTTATCTGATATATCTTATTTTAAACTTAAATTGCATTTTAAATGCAAACTTTTCCCAACTATATTGGCATAAAAGATTTCTTTCGTTTGGTCTTATCTGAGTATAGAGAACAAAATGGTTGTTTCTCTAAAAATATTATCTTATTAATGTGTATTAACCATGTTTTTTATGCTCTGTACTAAACATATTTCTTTCCTAAGTATTTTATTTTACTGTGTTTTGTGTGATCAGCTAACTGAATAAAAGTAACTATATTTAAGCTTAATGTCGACGATAAAATATCTCCATAAATATTTTATAATTCCAAGCGTTGAATGTCTTCTTCCATAGTATATGTTGAACGATACTTCTTTCTCTTAATTATTTTATCTCCAAGTCCCCTGAGTAATAGTGACGATTCTTTTCCTAGTAACTTTATTTGATTAAGGGTTAAACAAGTTTTCCCCTAACTGCACCATCTTAGTATATAAGAAGGATATGTCGTTCCGTAAATATCTTTATGTCTTTTAAATACTGATTATTCTTCCAACAGTACATTATCCTAATATATCTTCAGTGCTGATTTTTCGCGCTACTATAATAGCTATTGAAAAAGATTGTCTTTACCTAGACATCTTCTTTTTAAAATAGCTATTTTCCCAATATTCTTTACTGCAACCCTATAGTCTAGTTTAAGACTTTATAATTAATTATTTTATGAAGACTTAATCTATATTTCTTTTGATAAAAGGATCAACTCAGTATTAGTCATACTTATTAATCGTTCTGAATTGTGATTATTATTCACTAATACTTTTTCTCTTCAATCTGGCTAAGATTGATATTTTTCCTAAATACCTAAACGAAAAACAGCAACACAGTTATTTCTTATTTAAGTATTTTTTATGTATAATATCATAGGCGGCTGGTGCATCAAAAAAGTAGGGGGTCAAGTGAAATTATGGATGCTAGGGACAGCACCTCTATAGCTATTTTTTCTTTGCAAAATTTGACTATATATTATTGAATTTTAACCTTTCTGATTGAATGACCCCTCAAAAAAGGAAGAATGTGGCCTCAAATATCAAGACAGATGTCCAGGCTAGACACACACCCCCTCAAAGTTTCATTCTTATAAAATAGCATGAAAAAAGGGAATTTTCTGCTTTTATTTTCGTGAAAAAAATAAACCCGCTGAGTCAAAAACCATTTTTCAACCGATCATTAATTTAAAACTCTGGAAAGGGAAGGGGCAAGGCCACTTTACTTTTGGAAGTGAGGTCCTCTCTCTCTCTCCAGTACGAGCCGCCTATGTATGATATATGTGTTGATGTATCATACATTCATTAAAAACTACTAGTATCAATCCTCATGTACTAATTTCAGGAAAGCTTATTGAATTATAGTTTTCCCCCTTGCCCAAATAGGTTATCTTCAACTGTTATCAGAGCCTTGTTCTGGCATCTTGTTACCATATCTATAGAAATAAGATTACGCCCTAAAATGCTTGTTAGAGAACCTTAACTTGAAAAAGAATTTCTCTCTAGTCAACTGATCTCAGAATCGGCTGATATTCAGATTATTCTATTTGTCTAATTATTTTCAGGGGTGATTGTGATCCGGTACTTTCATGATCGATTCTGGTATTTTCATGTTCAAAAATACCGGAAATAAAATATTTTTAATTATACTTTTATATCCTCACCTCCGTTTTTTTTTTTTTTGCTTTTTAAAATTTTTGGTGATTATGCATATAATTATAAAATCATAAATTAAAAAAATTCAAGCGAAATTCTGTGTCCTTTATGAAAATTTAGTTAAAATCAAGTCAAAATTTGAAGCTCTGATTTAATTTTATTTTTGCTTCAATTATGTGGATAGTAAAAACACTGTTTATTGTAGAGCTTTTAATTGTAAATCTGAAGTAAGTTTATTTGAATTCTTTTATATGCCATTTTCATATTTTTAACGCCTTAATTTTGAAAATTGCGATCGCTTTACATCCGCTGTGAGAATCAGGTATTTCTCATTTTCGATGCTTGCTATTCCTTGTTGAAAGGCAAACAAATAACATTTCTTTTTATTTTAATTAATTCGTTAAAATAAAACTCTTAAACAAAATTCCATGCTCTTTCGAACACATGAAATGTGTCTTGTTTATTTATGCAAGGCAATTAATTATCAAATATGCATAATTATAACATTAGGTGGGCTTAAATAATGAGGGCCTTGGTTATAGTCCCCTTCCCCCACCACACACGCACATATTTTCTTTTTAAAACTTTCAGGTATTTTTTCATGATCTCACAATCCTGCCTGATTATTTTAAAACATAATTGCATTATAAAAGCTTATCTTTCTGACATGTCAGAACCGTTATGCATGTTGCTCTGCACATGGCAAAGGCGTAATACGTTGAAGAAAAATATTTATTTTCCAAATTTTATTCCAGTAAGAAAGGGTTAAAACGAAAGCCAATAACAGAAAAATTATTTATACTTATTATGTCACATATATAATAGGTATTAAAAGATAACTGTATTGTATCTTATCTTTGCTAAAGATCTTTACTAAAGAAAATCAATTTGTTATAAAGTAAATTTTTTCACCAATTACCTTATTTTTATTTATATGTGCACTCGTTTCTATTTTTAATACCTCATTTCATACTTTATGGAAAATTGTTCTTTTCGCATTTTGCCACGTTTTTCAAAAATATTAATTTTTTACCTAAATTCTTATTTGGCAAAATTTAAAACCATTAAAAAAATATGAACATAAATATATACTTTTCTCTTTACCTAGCATTTTGACATTGGTTGAAAGCTTTCTGTCTGAATATATTATAGTATTTAATAGTAATGGAATCAATATTTTTATCGGTTTAAATATCCGTATTAGAGAAATTTAACTCGTTTGAAAATGATTATGCCCTCATTTTACCTTATCTTAACAAAATATACTGTAATAATACCGTTGAATAATGGGGAAATAATATGAATCATAAAAGCGCATTTTACGATTTTTATTCAACTTAATAAACGACAAGGAAATGTTTAGAAAAGCTTGTTACATCTCCCCTCCCCTTTCGTTCGAATGCTTAAAAGCAAAATTAAGTCGTTCCCGAAGTGAAGTGATGATCGGGTTTAAAATCGCCTGCGACACGTAACGGAAGTAATTTAACTTCTGCCCCGAAGTTATGTCCTTATGAAGAACTCTCCTCTCCTTTTTAATGGGATGCCGACGCCCGCACAACACGCGAGGGCTTTGAACAGATCGCGTGGAAAAGATGGCGCACATCCTCCCGCATCCGGAGATGGTTACCATGGAGACAGACATCTCGGATGCGGATGTATCAAGGGGCTCTCTCTCTCTCTCCTGGCAGTCTGTGAAAGGAACGCCGAAACAGTTTTTGCGCGGACTCGTTATTTGCTTATTTAAACAAAGTGTTTGTGTGGTTTTTGCGATATGAAGACTTATGGGAACGGGGTGCAGATGTTAATCTTTCGATTTGGTTGTTTGTGTGTTTACATCGAATGTTTCGTTTCGAAATGATACATTGTGCTGCTGTTTTTTTCCATGAGAGATCTGGGCTGTGTGAATTTATCAAAATTTTAAATAAATTATTATGAATAAAAACTGAGAAAAAAAGGAATGAAAGAAATCTCCTTTGATAAAATGAATCCCCAAATATAATAGGAAAAAGGGGGAAAGCTCTTTTCATAAACAGTACAAAAAAGTTTATTGGAAAGAGATTATATCGCTGGAAATGTTTTGAAATTTTCTTCATTGTTATTTCATTATAATAATGCTTTGTACTTTTCTTTTATTTTTAATTAAAACTATTTGTTGCATCATTCTAAAGCAGAAAAGGGGAGGAGATTTTGTTTATGTTGGAAATTATGTTTAGCATTTTAAGGTGTTTCAAAATTAATATATGGCTTGTATTAGAGCCGCTATTATAGACAGGCCGACGCATCAAGATTAAGTCTCACCACTTTGGATCCAATTCCTTAACTTTTACTTTCAAATTTTTATTGTTGCGGAGGGTTACCAGGAAAAAGTTTTGGCACATTGCTAAGCTTTGCCAAATCCACGTGCCGCTAATAATTGCTCAGAGTGAAAAATTACCAAAACGCGATTACTGGCCAGAAAAGACTACCACTCAAACACACAAACACGCGCTGGATCCAAAGTGGTGAAACTTAATCTTGATGCGCCGGCTCGTATATATAGGGGCCTTAGCTTGTATTGTTCAGTAAGTAAAATTCCTTTACAAGCACGTGAAAAATTGAAATCATGAACATGTTACTAATCTATATCTATAAAAATGAGTGTATGTATATACGAGTATACTTGTTCTCTATACAAATCCACAGTTTGCGTCAGATTTTCATCAAACTTGACACAGAGGTTCCTTGATGCCCTAGAATTCTCATAGGCGGGGTCTTGAAATTTTAAAAAATCTAAAAAGCTCAAATTCAAGTTTTTTGTCAAAAAATGACCCTTTTATAGGAATCTAGCCTATTATTAGGCCTATTTTTTTAATCGACATGAGCCTTTAGGTTACAAATTGATAAAATTTATGGTATTTAAATATTAGCATTTTCCAACAAAGATTAAAATTAAAACAATGAATTTTCATTTCAAGGCTCACCTATTTCATTTTAGCATGAAATAAGTCAAAAACAATTAAACTGCTTTTTTTTTTCTTTTCAACTGATAGAGATAAACCTTTAAAGCGAGAAAGTAATTTATTTCTGATTTATCAACCTTTCTACCTCGAGGCTCGGAAACAACGAATAAGAAAAACATAAATTTTTGAATTGTAAGTATATTTAGCTACCACTCTGCAAAAATGCCTCCGAAGAAACGGAAAGCAATAGGACAAGTTCATCCTAAGGCAAAAAAAAAAAAAAAACGGCTGAAAAACGTGAAAATGAGAGTCCTGAGGAGAGAAATCGAAGACTAGCGACAGTGCACATTAGAGATATGACGGCTAGAGCATCAGAAAGCAATGAGCAGCGTGAGTATCGTCTAAGACAGTGGTTCTCAACGGGGGCGATACCGCCCCCCGGTGGGCGGTGGGAAGATGGTAAGGGGCGGTGAACGTATTTTGGGCGGCAGGGGGGCGGTGGATAGATTTTGGGCGGTAAGGGGGCGGTGGGTATATTTTCAAATGTGCTTGCGAGGACATGTTTTATGCGAGGACGGCAGGAAACCATCATCTCTTATATCACCAAGGAATAACTTAAAAAGTTGTTTTCTGCGGATGTCTCCCGAACCCTGATCTTTCTCCTAACGTCATGAAGGAGAGCCTAAAATTTGCCAATAGCACTTTAATTTGAAAGCCACCTAACTTGACCGACTTTTTATGTCGTTAAAGCTTTCCCCTAACAACATCAAAAGCAAGTAACAATAGAATTTTTCACAGTACAATGTGAAAAAAATATCTGGAGAAAAATCCCGAACCTTAACCATTCCCTCTTCATCAACAAAAATAGCTTAAATTTTGCGTTTTTTTTTTTTTTTTATATTTCAATTTTGGAGAACGTTGAAGGAGCTCTGACTCCCTAAAATTACTAAACTTAACCATTAAATAACTTCAATTATGAAAAATCTTTATAAGAGACCTCTTTCTCCCTAGTTAATGTTACCAAAAATTGTCTAAAATTACGTCAATTTTAAGCGTTTCACCGAGGGCGAATTTGAACTTAAGTCTTAACACCACGAAACCTAAATTTAAAGAAACCGTATTTTTAAGACTTCGTATTCAAAATAAATTTCGGGAGAAATTCCTGACACCTCATCACCGTGTTTACTGTGATATCGTCAAAGGCAAAGTTATAACTTTTGTTATCTTCTCTCCCTTCAAAGCAATAAATTAATCAAAAAGAATTTCTCTGAATTGAACTTATCTCGTGATTTGTAAATTCAACTTATACCAGTTTTTTTTTTAAATTAAACTTGATTTTTAAAGGTGACAGGTACAGGTGATAATTTTTAAGTCTTTGTCTCTGATGGGAAAAATAGAAGGAACGGCTTTGTTATTGCCTTTCAGCGGTAAAATCCTATATCCGTACGTAATAAATAGGGGATGCGTATTGCTTAGTTGCAAGTAAATAAGAGCAAGACTGCTTGGGATCGGACTGTTCAGGTGTTTTCCGATGAAATTGCATTGTGTTTGGACCCTTTGCCCTCCCCCTGGAAAAACTTGAAATGACGGCCCTGTCCAAATCACTGCGCTTAAAGAGAGAAAATGTTTCCTGCGACTTCGTAATCCCCTACCACTATACCCCCTTATCACCACGTGGGGAATTCAGTTGGAACACAAAAATGTCGGTCCATTTTGTCAAATCCCAACGTGGGAGTAAACTCGCTCTTTTAGACGGACATTTATACCGAATTACCTTCCTAAAAAGGGACGCTAGGCATTAAAAAGCTGTATTATGGAATCTAAAATACAATTACGATGCACAAAATTAATGCATAAAATAAAACAGTACGGTGCTTACGATCTGCAGCCATAATAAAATGCAGCACTACAGCAAAGAACTGTACTGTAGCTACAGTAGCTGATCTGCAGCCATAATAAAATGCAGCACTACAACAAAGAACTGTACTGTAGCTACAGTAGCTTTTCGCTGTGTTATCCTGTCAAAGTTTACGGCGACTCGTTAGAAGAAAAAAAAAATGGATACATATTATGCAAACGAGAAAAAAAAAAAATCAGAACACGAAAATGTTCACTTTATTTAATTTTTTTTAAAATGTGATACAGTAGCCGCCGCTTATATGAAGAATATTTGTTCTAAACAGTTTAGATTCAAAACAGCGGCTGACTCAACACAGCTGCTAATGCAATAAAGCTGGATTAAGTTCTGTCTTTCACATTTTGCTTTATTAAAGCGGCGGATTCGATTAACCGGCATCTAATGTGCTTAAAAGCATAGCAAGTGAAATAAGTTGTGTGTTTTTTATTTACTAGTATTTTTTACTAATAAAGCTACTATGTATATTAACCAAAACTATTATACATTCAACCATGCGTAAAAACCCTTCCCCCTCTTCCAAAACGAAATGTTTCAGCTTTTTTGTAACATTGAAATCAAACCAGAATACTCTCGTCATGTAGCGTCCCTCAGGAAAATAAACATTTGGAAAGAGGTTCAGTTCCGGTCCTTTTCGACTCCATGCTCATCCCTAAAATTGTCCCTGCCGTCAAGAAACTACCTACGATTAAGATACAGTTCAGTGGGTTCACCTCTCCTTCAGCAAAGTCACGCCTTCTTCTTTGTTTATGAGTTGGATGGCAATTTGACCAAGTGGCGAATTATCCGTAGAATCAAGAAAACTACCCCCCCCCCTCTTTTTCCACTTTTACGTCCGTCCGCAAAGGGGGCGCTGAAAAAAATTTCAGCCTTAAAGGGGGCGGTAGCTGTAAAAAGGTTGAGAACCACTGGTCTAAGAGATCTAAGAGATAGAGCAAATAGATCAAGACAATCGGAGACATTGAGTCAGCGTCAGTTTCGTCTAAAAAAACAACAAGAGAGAACTACTACATCAAGACTAAATTTATTTATTCTTACGCCCGAAGGTGAAACTAAGAACGTTGTTTATGAACAAGTTTTTATTAGAATTTTTTGAGAAGCTAAAGTTTTATATTAATACTCACCCGGGCAGCGCCGGGTATAAAGCTAGTTTTTTATAAAAACAGAGAAATTTTTTTTTGCGGTATGTGTATTTTTAGCATAAAAATATATCTTTATGCATTTAAAAATCATAAATTATTGTGTGAGTACAAAATGTTTGTCTCATTTTCTTCTTCTTTCCTTCTTAGATAAGTATGCTTCTATTTTTATGCTACAGCAGGTGTACAGTTAAAAAATAATAATCGTAAAAACAAAATAATATTGATGTAACTATTTTTTGTAGTTTACGTAATAATTAAACTTTAAAATAACAGTTAGTTTCCCTGTAATTGTACAGAAAGGACGGGTTGGTTGAAAGTTTATTTTACTGAAAACCTGTTGCATTTAATGCTTTTATGAGAAATAGTTTTGTGCTGAAAAATGAATGGTTCTATACATTGAATCAAAGCTCTAAAAACAATAAGCGACGTGAAAAAACCAATTCAACATTTACAAAAAAAAAAAAAATCTTTCCTTCAAATCCGATAACCTATGGCCAGCATTACACAGAAAAGACTAAAGAGTGTAGGATAATTATTTTTTGAAATTTAATCAGTAGGTAAAGATAGTACAACTTATGAAAACTTTTTCAGAATTTTGAATAAAATAAAACTATTGTGGTGCCTAAGTACGTATTTTATCATTGTATGAGCTAGATTTTTCCTGTATTATAATCCAACTTTTTCGCCTCCTATATAATGTTTGAAGAAATTTAGAGTTATTTACAGAATCGTAATGGTTTTGATTTTAGTTTGGGTCTTTCCAACAGTTTGTTTTCTTTATAATAATTTTAGTTTATGACTTTCCTGCATTATTATTGCTTTTTTTTGTTTTAGGTTTCTAATTTTAAACTTTTTGTCTGTACTAGTTCACTTAAGACTTTTCCAGCAATGCATTTATCTAACCCCATGCTGCTAAACTTTAAACATTGTAAAAAAATCTGCGTAATGCAGGTTGTTACTTAAATGGCAAAGGCGAAGTTAGTTGAAGTGAAACATTTTTATTATCAAAATAAACTACGAGTCAGAAAGTATTAAAGTAATAACCAGCAACAGCTAAGATCTTACGACCCCAGACTGAGCAACGAGCATCGAGTGTTCTATCTTCCTTCATTTGCACTGATTCTTCACTCCGATTATGCCCTCCCTTCCTACTTCAATGCCTCTCACTTCCAACTTAAATGTTGGAGATCGATAAACGGGGTAGAAGAAGACAGGAGAAAAACAAAGTAAAAACAGGGGGTGTCGTCTGCAATTAAAGGTGAACATAAAGCACGTCATCTTCTTACCATCATTCCCTATTCTCGACGTTCCTAAAAGACTTAACTTCATTATCCCAAGACGCCAGCAAAAACCTAGTACAATTAAGAAAAACTTTTCTAAGATTTTGAATAAATTAAAACTCTTGTGGTACCTAAGTACATATTTTCTCAAAAAAGAGCTAGCTCCGCCTTATTGTATGAACGATTGTTTCTTTCAATCCTACCCATCCGATATTAGTCTTTGAAAGTTATCAATAAATTTAGGACCACTTACAGTATCGAAATTATTTTAGTTTGAGTCTTTTCCGCATTTTTGTTTCACTGTGATCATTTTAGTTTAGATCTTTCCCACTTTTTTTTTCATTAAACACAATTTAGTTTGGATCTGTCCCACATTTTTTTAATAATGTAATAAGTTTAGTTTAGGTCTTTTCCTAATTTTTCCCTCATTGTATTCATTTTGGCTTCGATTCACACAATTTGTTTTCTTTTGTTCTAAGAATACAATTTTTGTCCGTAATGGGTCACTAAAGACTTTTCCAGCAAAGAACCCCATGCTGTTAAAGTTTAACGTTATTAAAAATCTGCGTTATGCATGTCGTTATTCAAATTGCAGAATCAAAATAAATTTGAGAAAAAATATTTACCATCAAAATAAAATTCATTTCGGAAGGGGTTAATAACCAGCAACAAATAAAAACTTTTGATCTCAGACAGAGCACCGAGTTTTCTTACCTTCATTTATTTGTACTGATTTTTCACTCCGATCATGCTTCCAATTCCTTCTTCAATACCTCTGAACTTAAACGCTGAAGATCGATAAACGGGGTAGAAGAAGGGAGACTGGAGAAAAACGAAGTGAAAACAGGGGGTGTCGTCTGAGATTGAAGGGTGAACATTAAGCACTTCATCTTCTTACCATCAGTTCCCCACTCTCGACGTTTCTAAAAGACTTAACTTCATTTGCCCTAGACGCCAGCAAAAACCTCCTCTCGCATAGAGAATGTTAGGATTTATTGATCATAAAGCGGTTTCAACTACCTTTGCATGCAAAATGCATTTTCAAAGAAATTTAATGTTGCACCTTGCACGTTACGAGGCATCTGAGGGGAACTACTTTTGTTGAACTGGGACTCGTTTAAGTGACTTTAAGTTTGTGATTTACCAGCTTTCTTTAAAATCACTAAGGTGCTTTTTCCAGTACTGTATTCAGAAAGTATCTGTATGGGAGGAGTTATACGTGCTTAAGGTTTTGACAAGAACTTCCGCACATTCGGTATCATAGGAGTAACTTAAAATATCTCCAGTATAAGTATAAATATTACGCTTAAATCTCTCGTCTCCCTAATAGTTTGAGGGAAGCGGACACATTCAAAAAAGAGGAAAATGCCCCTTAAACATTCTCGGGAAAATACCAACCGTAACTGGCGTAATAGTTCAAAGATTTGTTTTATTTCACGAACTTTGTGAAAAACATGGTCTTTTTACTTCCATATAATGCAGATAAATTTTGATGATTTCCTGAAAAAATATTTAAATAATACTATTTTCTCCGTAACGGATGTATCTCGTTGGATAAGTCCGTTACGGAACCAAAACACCATCGTATAAATACTGTGTCTGGAAGTCTTCAAAATTTAACTGTATTTTCTGGAAGCAGAAGTCTATGATCTTCAGAAAATTCATGTAACGAAACAAGTATCCAACATATTTGGAGTCTTTGCCGGCTGTTTTGTGCAGCAATTGCTGATTTTTTTTTTTTTAATGGAACTGCCCCTCCCCCGAAAAATTTCTATGTCCCAGTCTGTGCCTTGGTCCCCTTCTCCTTTCATTGGCACCCCTGAATAGCACTAGTAGATTTCCAAGTAACAAATAAATGCTGCAGCTCAGAACTTTTATGACAGTTAATTTCAAGGTTAGTTAAGTTTAGTTGGTGACTTTAACAACGTAAACGCTCAGCGTAATTTTATACGTTACTGTTAGTTTATGCACAAATACATTTCATGTAACAAAGACTCATGAGTAAGCAAGATTTTTATTTCCTTCTAATCTATCAGATCGCAATAAAATTATGAATTTTTCACCTTGCACTTGGGGCTGGCTGCTCTTCAAAATGCTGCCAACAAAACTAGTGCACAAGCACTTATTATGAACTTAAGCTGGTCTCTTGACAAAAACGAAATGAAGGTCAAGTCGCTACATAATTCATGAAGCAAAACAGAATCGTTTGCCCCTCCCTCCACCCATGCGGAAGCCAGTTCCAGCGGCCTCAGGGGCCTTGGAACTGTCTTTTCGGGAACAAAGAAAACTAGCCTCCGTGATTACGGCCAAGAGTAAAAAACAGCGAATGAGTTGATGACAGAAGGTATTATTTATGTTTAATTGAAGTAATTCAAGAACAGTTCGTCGACCGAAGAGTTTTCTAGGGTTTGGAAGTGGGCAAAATTCATAGTTGGACGTTTTCTTTACAAGGGGGTAATGATTTAACTTGGTGAACTACATAAGGTAGATGCAAGGTTATTTACATAAAGGATTGAAGGGATGGATACTAGGGTGTATCACGAAAAAAAATTTTTGGAAATTCAAAATTTCAAGTTGATAAAAAGTTGTCACTATAGTCACATAGTTACCAAAAAAAATTATTTTGAAATTGAAAAATATTTAGACATGCAGGGATTACATATAAGTTTCAAGTTTTTTATTAAAAGCGATGGTTTTTTCAAGAAATGTATAAATTATGTGCAAAACAAAAATAATTATTTAAGTGCAAAAATGGACTACTTAAGACTCCTATTTAAAGGAGTAATCTCTCACTAAAAATGCATTGGAGCAAAAATTAATTTTTAGGTTTCCAGAAATAGTTATGAAAAACCTCACATTTTGCTAGTCAGTCATATTTTTAAAGTATTTAACCATCCTACAGAAATATTTTTATTATTGTATTAATAGTACAAACATTGAAAGTACAGCGCTTTGAAATATCGAGATTGATTCATTTTTCCACTCAAGTAATTATTTTGCTTTACACATATTTTTAAAAAAATCATCATTTTTACTAAAATCTTAGTAGTCCCAAATATTTTTCAATTTCAAAATAATTTCTTAAGTAACAATGTGAATACTGTGACAACTTTTTATCAACTTGAAATTTTGAATTTCCAAAAAATTTTTTTCGTGATACACACTATGGGTAAATATTCTAAAACTGTGAGGTTTTTTATCACTATTTCTGGAAACCAAAAAGTTAAATTTTTCTCCAATGCATTTTTTAGTGACAGATTACTCCTTAAGTAGTCCATTTTTGCACTTAAATAATTATTTTTGCTTTACATATAATTACATTTTTTGAAAAAAATCGCCGTTGTCACTAAAAAACTTGAAATTTCAAGGTAATGCCGGCATATCTAAATATGTTTCAATTTCAAAATTAATTTTCTCGGTAACTATGTGACTGTAGTGACAACTTTTTATCAGCTTGAAAAATTTGAATTTCCAAAAAAAAAAAAAAAATTCGTAATACACCCTAATGGATACAAGGCAGGAGCGATGGCCTCTCCCTTGAGCAACTCACCACTGGTAAATTTTCAGTATTGAAGTTTAAAAAAAGGCATTTTTAGACTATTTTTGATCCTAGCAGAAGAGAAATTCAAAGTTATCCTCGGGATCCGTTTCCGCAATTGAAGTCCAAAACATAGGAGATCAACATTTGTAGACCAAGATGTGTAATATAGGATACATAATAAAATTGCTCGCAAATCCTTGAAACATTTCTAAATCCACCTTTGAAGGATTGTAGTGCTAAGCTGGCTAAGGTCAAATCTGTACAGACACTTCCATCAATATGTTCTAAATATAGAACTTCTAACACATTCAAATAATGACTTCGATCACTGGATAGATGCAGTGGCGGATCCAAGAGAGGGGCGATGGGGCGATCGCCCCTCCATTAGTAAATTTATAACAGATTGAAGTTCAAAAAATTTAATTTTAGACGAGTTCTAATGACGTTGAAGGAAGGAAGTTTGGGCTCTCCCCGGAAGTTTTTCGGAGTTGAAGTTTGACACCTATGTGACCCATTTTTGCAAGCCAGTATACATAGTAAAAAGTGAGAAATAAAATCAATCGTCCCTCCCTTGAAAATTTTCTGGATCCGCCCTTGGATAGATGTAATGCAAAAATAAGCTTATTAAACATCAAAGATTATCTCGCACTTAAACTACAACCAGAAAGTTAAAGTCAGGGTAAGGAAAACAAAATAGTATATTGTGGCAATTACAAAACTTTTTTATGCATCATTTATGAGACTAATTTGTCTTTTATAACTCAAAGGGGCTCCTTTCACTCTTAACAGCGAGCTTCTAAAACGAATTTACTGGATCTAAGTAAAATGTAGAGCAATTGTACTAACATTAAATGTAGGTAAATAAAAAAATATATTAAAAATGCCGAAAATTTTGTTAACAGACTAAAGTAATAACAACTTGTACGGAAAAAGTGACCACTCAAAAAGTAAAGAAAATATTTCTGTAGAGGTATTTTTTATCATCAAGAAATCGCATCATGACAGTGCTTTACGAGTAAATTAAAAGCATTGATATGGAAATAACGTTTAAGGCTACAGTGGACACAAAAAATGTTTTTTATTTTCAATTATTGATATATGTCTAAAGCTTTGTGTGCTTGTATGTTTACTACATCCAAAATAAAAAAAAAATAATAATAATAAAAAAAATGGTGCAAAAACAATAAATACTTTTTTCGAAATTTAAAATTAAAAAAAAAAAATTAACAAAATTTCAAAGTGCGCCATGCGTCACATTTTTTTTTCAAACTTGGAATTTCTGCTTAATTTCCAATCAATAGGTATGATTGCATAAATGTATGCATTACATGTAATGTTTTATGAGATAGTTTATAAAAGAAGGCTGAAAATGAAAATTTATATGAATTTTTTCAGCTGAAAAAAAACCATCGTACCAACCGCCTGTGCTTTAAACCATCATTTTTGATCAGTTTTTATTGCATTGATACTGTACATTTGAAGATTTGAGCTGATTTAAAAGCTGAAAGTTATCTACAACGATCCCATTTCCAGTTTAAACCATCCTTCCCAACTTGCATTTATCGCACTGAGAAAGGGAAGCGAGAGTGCATCTAAAGGCAACTACGCGTGACTGGAACACTTAAATACGTGTGCTCCAAGCCTTCCCTGGTATAGACGTTTCCAGAAAGGTGATTTAGCCATCATTAGAGCCCGCGCCCACCAATCAGAGGGCATATTCGACCTCGAACTTCTTTGTTCTGTCTTGTTTGTGGATGGTTGGTGCCTTCTCCAGTGTTGCCACCGCCGCCATCGGATTTAATGGACTTTTATTTGTTCAGAATCCTTTGATTTGTAGGACTAGTGGGGGTGTTCTGAGCGGCTGATTGCATGGTTTGATCAATACTGTGATAAAATGTCCGGAAAAACGTACTTATCGAGTGGTGATTGCTTTATTCATAACTGAAAGTAGGGTTCAGTGTTCTTGTTATGTAGAGCATTGTGTGGTTTATGAAAGCTATCCTGTTAGGGTGTTAAAAGAGTTACATGAGTTCAATTTTCAAAATATGTTTTTTCTTATTTGCTTTTAATTGTTAATTGTGGCACAAAAACTTTTCCAACTTTTCACTTCCTCCCTTTATGCAGTCAAATTTCGACAGCTCGAAGTCTCAAGGGGCAAATTAAAACCTTGAGTTATTGGTAATTCCGTTATATGGGAAGTTCCCACAGTCTTCTCAACAGTTTGGACCCCGAAGAAAACTTCAAGGCAATATTCGAGTAACATGTCATAGCTTCAAGTTATCGCGCGTTACACATTTACAAAATGCTTATAAACGAACGCTTGGATGCCCGAAACACTATGGTGCGAAAAAAGAACATTCAGATTTTTAACGTCAGTGTGAAAATATATACGCGAATAGTATATTTTATGGGTTACGTTCCGAAAATCTCATTAGTTAAAATTTAACTGTTTGATAGTGGTCGTGGATGTTTATGCAGTTTTAAGCCTCTCTCCGTAAGTTTCTTGTTGATTTGTGAACCATCTCCCGTTAAAGCTCTTACAAATGTCCCATCATGTTAGCTTCTTCTAGTTCAGACTGGATTGTCTTACTTCCAAGACTTCAAACTCAGCTATTTAGAGCCAAGCTTGTTATTCTAGTACTGAGAATCCCGTTCGTAAAAAAATACATAATATATATCTTCAGCTACAAAAGCATGGTGGTCTTCACTTCACAAAATAAGGTTAACTAGAACTGCGTTCCCTCAATAGTTGAATGTCCACTTTCATATATCTTGCACGAGACAAGTAATGCGCTTGCTAAATCGGAACATTCTTTTAGTCGCATTCCAAGCCAAATCTGTAATTATTGAAGTTATATCTTGTAGATATAATATCAGTTATTGTATGTTTATTTATATGCAGATTTGATTCAGTCATACTTTTCAGATGACTGCTCGGAATAACACAGCATTGTAGGCAGGTTTCAAAATTTTCTTCAGGAGGAAGGGGATAGGATATGTACTCAATGCAATTTTTTTTGGGGAATACAACAAAAACTATTCCCATTTACATGTGCAACATTCATTTTTCTAAGTTGGGGGGGAGAGGGGGATAACACCCTTGACAAATGATGGGCCCAATTTGCGGGGTCGGAAATAGCTCTTTCATTCGGTAGAGATGCGTTGTGCGAGAACTCTTGTGCAAAGCACAAGAGTTATAATTCTCAACAGATTCATGATGGTCTGTATGAAAATAGCTGACATTGTTTCTTTTACAAATGCAGTAATAATTTAAATTTTCAAGTAGTTATTACATATCGAAAGACTAATAATGAACGAAGAAAATAATGATTCAGTGGAACAAGTCCACAATAGATGGATAAAAGGGTCTTTTAACTCAAAACTGATTTGCCGTTCTTCTGTTTTTACACCTAACGATAAGTTAATCAGTATGAAATAATCTTTAGCTACCTTTGGTAATTAATTTCCCAATTCATGGCTGAGCTCTCCATTAAATTTAAGTGCTACGTACATGAAATTAGGAATAGCACTTAAAACTTAAGCATTTGAACTAATCAGTTCTGTGCGTGTTAATAATGTTTCGCGTAAAGTGATTTCTTCCGAGAATTTGATGGCAAGCTAAATATCATCATCAAGGTTTGAGTAATTATATTTGATATTTACCGTAATGTACAAAAGGTCTGGGAGCACAAAATACACTTATTCAGGAAACGAAGTAAAATCCCGTTTCGTCTCAAATGAGAGAGAGAAAAAAAAAGACAGTAAAACTATTATTTTTTTTTTCAAAACTAACGTCGTGTCCATACTGCTAACCAGGAGATCGTGTGATAGTTTAATAATGGGGGAAAAAACAAATAAGTACATCAGAAGCAATCGGAAGAACATAGTAAAACATGTGTTTAAACGCCTAAATTATTTGCCTTCATGTCCTCGGCTTCGAAATATGACGTCTTAAAGAAAGTCTGCCAAAAATTAGAAAAAAAGTCGTAAAAATTTAGCGAACACACTTCGCAAATAGATGTCTTACCGCATGCGGCAGTTGAAGTCTCATGGTGCTGTCTAATGTCTATGCCTCCCCAAGTCTTTAAATTTGGCAACTTTTCTTAAATTGCGACAGATTTTAAAACTTTAGCTCGATAACGGGAGGAAGAGGGTAAATAATTTATAAGCCAAAATATGTCTCAATATGCTCTTTCGACTGCTACTTATTATTATTATTATTATTATTATTATTATTATTATTATTATTCATTTCTACGCTTTTCGTGTATTCCGTGTACGAAAAATAGTTCAGGAGAATTTTGTGAACTCCAAATTGATTTTTTTTAACGATGAGGATGGGAGTCTGTTCGAAGCTTGAGCTATGTAGTGATCAGAGGTCAAAAATATCAGGAAATTTTTGAAACTCGAAAATATTCGATATTTTGATATGTATCAGATGTTTTTAATAACGGAAACTAAAGTCTTAAAATTGTATATGTGTCCTCAAATCAGTTGTGTATTTTCGTACATTAATTATTATACTATATAGACTTAAAGTTAATCTTAATCTCAATATTTATATTTAAATGTACATTTTATGCAAAAATTTACATACTTTATATTAAAAAAGGAATGTTATATTTCTTCAATATACTAATGATGTATTGATACATCATATAAATATAGAACATTAATTTTTGGTTAATTTTAAATATTCGAATGAGCAGCATTTGTGTGTTAATTTTTATATTAAAAATATGTAGCTCGAAAATATGTTATTGCTATATTATGTTATTGCTTGAAATAAATGCTATATAAGTAACAGTTTCTTCTTTCGTTTTTTAGATAGATTACCCTATTAAAGAAAAGGAATTGAAACTCTTGGAATTGGAAAGTTTGAACGTGGTTGCTATTATTGGAGTAAAAGGTAAGAAAAACATACATTTTTTTTCAAATGCTTTCAATTCAATAAAAAGGGGCATGCTTTATAGCGAAATGGACGCAGTTCCTTCTTATTTATTTTGTGTCAAAACTGAATTTCTTTCTATGCGTGAGAGAAAAGTAATTTTTTATAATGTTGTGTCTACATCGCAGTGGATTTATTAGTATATTTAGTTATTTTTCAGTGTTGACATTTTTTGTAATGTTTTTTAAAACGATGGAATGTTTTTTTCTTAGGCTTTTATTTGAATTAAATGATTTCTCTTTTCTAATGCTTGCTGATAGGACAACTAATTCGCTGTATGTTAAAGCAAAATTTCAAGTGTAAATTACTTGTTTACTGATGGCTACTAAATTTTAATAACTCAAAAATGCAAATTCAAGTTTCCTGTGTGAAAAATTTTAATGACTATCTGTTGAGATATAAAATTCTTACTTTAGTGCAGTGATCAAGTTGTTTTGCACATTAACCCATTATATTGATTTATAGTAGGAAAGATACCGAACCAAGGTTAGGTAGATATTTTCGGTGCGGCTACTAAAGTTGTATGCTTCGCAACTGAATTTCATTTTGCAAGGTTTACAGATTCGGAAAGCAATGCTGAGTTCATTGTTTATCTATTGGAAGGTTTGAAAGTACAATGGCCGCCGCTTTTTGAATCACGTTTGTTCTAAACAGCTTTGATTCAATAAAGCAGATAATTCAATAAAGCTGCATATTGTTCTGTTTTTGACGATTTGAGTAATTAAAGTGGTTGATTCAACCAACCAGAACCCACTGTATTTTCCAAAACATTGAAAATATCCAATATTTTGATATTTATCTAACATTTTTAATCAGCACAAATTGAATTTTTTAATTACTTTTCGTGCTCCAATAACCTGACCAACTTTTAATTTTTGACCTGACATTTGATTTCGTTTTAAAATTATTATCCAACTAATAATTTTACTACTGCAAAATAATAAAAAAAATGTATGCATTTTACACTGGATTAAAAATTCAGTTGATATTCATATTGTTCATACTAAATGTACTGTAAATATTAAAGTTTTAATTACAAAATATAGTAATTTTTAGTTATTTTTAATAATTACAAATATTAAATGAATATGTATAATACTAATAAGAATTAATATGTTTTTAATGCTACAAAAAAGTTGTCCAAGAATAATATCGAAAGCATCAAATATTCTAATTTCTTTCAAAATAATTATCGGATTTTTATCGGTAAACTCTGCGTTATTGCCATATGAAATTGATAGTCCTGCCATTTGAGGTCAAATATTACGTAGGGAAATTGAAGAGAAATGAAATGACTTTCGAAAACGAGTAAAATTTTATCGTGATATAGTAATCGGTCAAATTATTGTTCTTGTTGTTCCACGATTTCTACAACGGTCAAAAACAACTTCAAAAAAAGGTACTTTTTTATGAGTATTTTTAACGAAATAAACAAAAGCGAAATAGAAATTTTATTCAATGCGAACATAAAAAAGATTAACCAGTTTCGGTAGTTTTAAATAAGAATCGAGGGAAAAAAGTCTTGTGTCGGTAGCACACAATGCGTGGGCATGAGTGGAATAATAAATCGTATTTTTTATTTTTTGCACATGCTGTGAGAAGTCAGCGAACCAAAAGCGTGTGTGTCTTTATGATCTTTTTTTTGGTTTGCGTAATCGAAGTAAATCGAATTTTTCAACCGAATGGAACTTTCTGCAAGAAACTTTCTTGGTTTTGTTGAATGCAAAATTGCGAATCTTTGTTGGACTTAAATTAACGAGGAATAAAGATCGAAGTGCTTAGAGATGACGAAATTTAACATTCGAAAGGTTTTCGCCCCCACAAAATAGTAAGTTTTCTTCGACAGAAATTAAATGATAAAAGTCGCTTATGAATAAGCAAATAAGATTTTCCAAAAACTTGAATTGAATTCTGTTGTTTTAAGTCAGTAATTTTTCACGCGCTGTTTGGTTTTCTCTTGTCATTCATTTATGTGTAGTAAATAATTGTTTTTTTTTTTCTTTTCTTTCTTTTTTTGGTTATATTGAAAAAAAAAAAAAGAAGTAAAAAAAAGTTTTGAAGAACTCACTTAAAACTTCACATATGACTCTTCACATAAAATTGTATGCAGGAGGACAAATTCCAAGAACACTTCCTTCGGCAGAGTTTTTGGTAAACAATAGGTGTACAATTTTTTTTTCTTCTGAATTCTTGATTTTTAGCACTTTCTTATTATATTGGAGTGTTTTTAACAATTTAGAACAAGTGATTGAATAAAATATTGGAACTCGAGTCATAATTCAGCTTTTATGGAAAAAATAGGTAACGTTAAAAGCAAATATTTACGCCGAAAATTCCAAAAAGTCCAGTCTGTGTGTAACTTAAATTTAGGATCATGAAATAGAGGAAAATTTGTGAATATGTCTTATTAAAAAGAAAGGCTCTATGAAACTTAAAAGAATTGAGTGTTTAAAAAAATCAGAAAATAACGAACAATTTAAAATTTTAATACAAATGATTTATTAATATTTAAATTTTTTACGAAATCTTAAAACTTGTTTATTTGCTTATGGTTCGTTTTGTTCGGCAAACGAATTAAAAGTAAATTTTTTGCCGGTAAAATGAAGGAATTATTTTAGATTATTTACTGCTTTTATAAAAATATTTTGGAATCATTCTTTGTTCATTCATTTTCCATTCAATTATTCTTTTTGAAAATTTTAAAGTGGACATATTTTGATTGTAATTTATACCTTTGCATTATTTAAAATCTTTTTAAATAATAAATAAATGCATATCTTTATGCTAAAAATAATAATGTATGTAAGATATTTAAAATTAGGGTTGTCATGTGAGATACTGGGCATTAAAAAAATTTAAACAAAAAAAAAAAAAAAAAAAAGCATTGTTTTTATCATAAATTTCCAAATGCAATTTTGAATTATAAATTTCAAAACGGGGAAAAAACTTTCTTTCCCAAAATTTCCTTTTTTTTCCCCAACCATTCTCCTTTTTAGTGATTTCTAAAATTTTAATGGTGTTTACTGAAAACAGCCAATACTAAAATGCTATCACCGACTGCAATTTTATATGATGACTAAAACGAACCAGTCTTCTATTCTCCTGCTTTTACTAGGTCATGATAGAAATCAACTTCACAAACTGGCAAGAAAAAAAATCTTATCACAAGCAACAACCTAAGAGCACTGCAGATAGCAACTCTTTTGGGCATTATTTCCCCATGATTTACGTTTTGGAATTAACAGGGCCCGTGTTCCGAAGTGACATTCCTTTCAGAACGCTAACTACAGCAGTTGACAATCAAGCATCCCAGCTTACCATCCCTGGAATTCCAAGTGAAGACGGGGGAGCCTTGGTGTGACGGGCAGCACATGGCCCGTCATTTGATACGACCCTTGGAACGAAAGAAGGGATTCTTTTTTTTTTTTTCTGTGGAACATTCTTCTGGTTCAAAAGTACTAAAACATGAAAAGAGAGAGGGTAGGTCGCCATAATTGGGGAGCAGTGCTTCGACTAGCCAGGGTTTTATGGTTTTAGCTGCAGTTGGTTTATGGGTTATTTCCCTCCACCAAACGGTCTTTTTAAGATCTTTATTCTCTGTTTTATGAAATAAAGCTATAAAATGTATTTCTTGTTATCGTATAAACATTGCGGTCGATTGTAAAGACCTGAGCTAAAACTGTGTAAGAAAATTGTTTATAGTAATTTTTTTAAAACTATGTCTCGTGTCTTGCAAAGCACTTGAAGTAAGTGAATTTTTTCGTGCTTGAAGTGTTTTTGATGCATTAACCCCGAAAGATAATTTCAAAAAGTTACGCTAAAAATATTTACTTTGCAGTCCAGCAATCAACGAAACAAAAAAAAAAGTATTTATTGTTATTAACAAGAACTAATATTAAAATAGTAAAACTTCAAAAAAATCCGGAACCCTACAGATTCACTCATTATACCATTTATGACAGATTTTGCGTAGTGAGTATGCACTTATAATTGTGAATTGTGATGAATAGTAATATCGTGCTTATTACATATTATGCCTCATGCATATGTAACATATCTATTTCGTAATCCATTGTAATTGAGCTGTGTTAATTGACAATGTTTTAAGTCAACTAGTCACTGTAAATGTAAACTATGCTTGAAGTTGTTTATGCTAATATTACATAAAGAACTTCACTGTAACTTTTAAAACGTGTTACACAAGGGGAAAAATCAAACTTCATTATCCGTTTGTGTAGTTTTAACAATACTCATTATAATTTTGAAATTTTGATAGGTTGCTCACAATACATTGCTGCGGATGTGAAATTTTTACGTATATATTTGAACTTTATTTCAGCAGTTTTAAACTTTGGCTTATAATTTTTATATATTTTGAAATAAGTAACCATTATGAATCTTAATATAAAGTATGATCTAAAAAAGAAGAAAGAAAAGAAAAAATCTTTTGTATTTAAAAAATAATGATTTGTGTATGTGTTGTGGGATCATGACACAAATCAAACCGGAACACGAAAAAAATCAGATTTTAAGTTGTGCAAAATTTTTCAAAGAAAATTGGTGCTTTAAATTGAGATACATATTGGTAACTTATATTCAACTATATAAATATAAAAGCTAAAACTTAAAATTCTTCGAATAACGTGCAAAAATGTCACAACCACAGCAAGGGACTGAGCAAGGAGAATAAGAGTTTTAAGGGAAGTTTCAAACTAGTACCTACATTTTATTGTTGAAAATTGAAAGGTTTTCTTAATAAATTGTTTAGATTCTATATTATTTGATTGATTCTTTTGAAGCAGTTTTTTTTTTTTGTTTACCTTCTTTTAAAAAAGTTCTTGGATTTCATTTTTCGAACGATACATATCGTGTTTTATTTTTTATTGCTATATAAAGTTACGGTTAATATCAACAAATTTTATTTCTGTTTTCCGTTTTCATTTATTTTCTGACGTTCTTTTAAAATCTCATGGACGGAAAACTTAGTCAATAGCGGAGAAAAGGATTTCATCTTGTTGAGTGTTTCTTTTTCCGAAATTGCTGTTGTCTGAAAGAGAGAGACGCTTCAGTTACGGCGAACTTCAAGTTTCTATGAAGCTAATTTTGTTAGTCATCGAATTAGTGGAGATCACTGGTGGGAATTGGATTACTTGTTGGAAGTAGTTGCAATTTGGTAGTGACTTTTTTTTTCATTTGCTTATGAAGTTTTTACCAATGCCTTCCGTTTTTCCTGATAACTCAATTCGCATTTATGCTAAACGCAAGCATACAAGTTTCAAATGCATGCTTTAGTCAATAAATAAATGAATTAATTGATTAATTCACTTAATTTTTTCTGATTTTTACGGAAATATTCTTTTTAATTCGAAGAAAATGATTTGAAAACTGAAACAACCAAAACTTTTACTGGTTGAAAAGCCTTAAAAGTTTAAAATTTTCTTTATTTTGTATTGAGCGGTATTTGAGTTTTCCAATTTAACGCCTTAATCGAAAATTATGAGACTAGCGAAAAAGCTAACTTAATAAAACGTTACCAGTTTTAAGGGCATTCAAATTTTAAGAACAGCAAAAAAAAAAAAAAACTGACATAACTAGCAATAAAATTGCTATAAAAAGGGCGTTGACTATTTTAATTTTCCTTTTCTGTGCAAAGGCAAACGTTTACTTTTCTTTTCATAATACATTAAAACTGATTTGATATTTTTTAGAATAGTTCAAAAGCTCGAGTTTTTCATTTCCCTATAGTTATCACGGTCTTACGGACAGAAAATTATGGTCTGAGAAATTGATATGTTTCTAAAAAATGCCACAATACAATTTCACTCACCGTACTGCGTCGGCCGCTTTCCGTATTAAATCGATAGTAATATCGGGAAAATGAAAATACTTTATAGTTCTTCCAGTGGCAACGGTTTTATGAGAAGTCACAGTACCTTCTACCACGACAAATGACTTCATATACGAGTAACGGGGAATAAACCGGGACGAATTTTATTTTACTTCGCGAAGGATTGTGTCTTTTTTTCGTGCAAATGCTGCTCGTATGTTGTGCAATATCACATCAGTAAGGTTCTTTTAACAGGACGAGTTGAAAATTTTGCGATGCATGACGATGGCAAAATTACCACTTTGAAGTGTGGATCTTTTAAAATTCAGTCAATCGTTAGTTGTTGAATTTTGGCAAAATGGAATTGCTAAAATTCAATTGGTATGTTTTTCTCATGCAAATCTGAGGACTTCCGTCTTTCCTCCGAGCTATCATTCGTGAAGTGGGGATTGGGAAGTACTTGTCCACTTGACTTGTTGTCGCATGGTAATCCTAAAAGGCAGAGAGGTCGGGAAAAAAGTACATTGATCATCCGCTAGCAGAGTTTAATTTTGAAGAATTACAGAAACAGTGTTTGTATGACCGTTTTTTTAACTCCATGGCGGGTGTATCTCGTAAGATACGTCTGTTACGGAGAAAATGCTGTTATTTTAACATTTTTTTCCTGGAAATCTTAAAAGTTTAACTGCATTATATGGTAGAAAGACCATGTTCTTCATTATTATCGTGAAATAAAACAAGAATTTAGCTTATTTCTAATCTTTGCAAGCTCTGTTTTTTTTTTTTTTTTTTTTTTTGAAAACTAATACGTTCTGTTACCGTGGAATTACCCCGCTGCTGTAGTTTCAAAAATTAACTACTTAAGCTTTCGCATTCTGAATCTGTAGAAGAAAGTCTTCCAGATTAAAACACTTTACTACAAAAGCGCTTTTCTTTTTATTTCTCATAATTTAATTAGAAACCTTTAATTAAGTAACAGGATGTAGCATACATCTTTCAAAAACATTCATACATAATACGTGCGATAAAATGTTTTTAGAAGCAATATTATGACTTCATTATAAGTTCGTTGGAATTGTTGGAGAACAATAGCTACTTTAAAAGGGTTTGGTATTATTCTTTCGCTATTGAGCAATGTTATATATCCATTGTTTTCTCTTTATTTCTCCCAAACAATTATTTTAAACTCAAGTTTAATATTTCACTTCAACAATGATTATGCATTGTTAGTTTTATGGTTCGTGTTTATTGACCTGACTTAAATTAATAGTTTAATGGTACGGATAGCTTTAGAAGTTGCGTTAAAATATATATTGATTATAGCAAGCTTTATCAGAAACGGATGTGTATACCTTTAAGTATAGCTTTTTATTTATGTAACAATTGAAAAGAAACTAGTAATCTATTACTGATTGGCAGACACTCAAAAAATTTTTAGAATCTTAGGAGCGAGAAAATGTTTCTGGCACGAGACGACTTCTTTCGGAGGCTTTATAGGAAAATTCAGTGTGCCATAGTTCCTGAAGATTCTTGCTCCAGAACTAGTCGCCAAGGTGTTTCTTTTAGTAGCCCGAGCAATCTGGGATACACGATTTGTCAACACTACTTATTGAGTTATTAAACTGTTTGGAAAGTTAAGTCATTGGAAATTGCTATGTCGGCAAACCGTAACTTTATTTATTTTTCAACTGATTAAAATAATTTGAAAGTTTATTGAGGAAAACTGGTAAAAGTTCATTAGATCTTATTTTCCTCATAATCTTTCTAGATCCCCCCCCCCCCCCCATTTTTTTGATACTTTTACTTTAGTTCAACCCAACATATGGGATTGTACCCACCTTAGGCGCTGCTTTGCGCTTGGCTCTAAGAGTTTGTGGGTGCGTTGTTGGGAGGCTAAAGGCCGAATAGGTCCATAGGCTTTCCATTCTGCAATTTCATTGTTTTTTCTTGTTATTTATTTGTTCTCTGCCAGAATTGTCTTTTGTACCCGCCATTGGAAAAACAAAACTTTCGATTAATTCTCTACTTGATAACTTTTTTCTAATGTTCGTCTCCTCAGAGCAACTATAAGACATCTAAGTCTAAGAACAATTGGTAAGATATCCTAATGTTGTTCTGAGGAGGCAATATGGGCTATACATACATTCCCGAAAACTACTATCTAACCATAGTCCTGACGATAACCTTCATTGTATGCGAAAAAGGATGATCTGATCGCGACCAGACTACCCGATGATATCACTCGGATTCGGGGGGTTAAAAATTCCTAAAATGGAAAGGAAGGCTCAGACGCGCTCACTTTTAGTGGAGGCCAGCCTTAACCGTCTCGCCTGCCTGATCCCCAATTGATGGCAGTAGATCTTGGGATAATAGGAATGCGTGAGCTATGGGGGCAGCAGGCAAAACGATGACTGGGCCATTCACCTTCTTTCGAACTCGCGACACGGGTTGCATTCCAAACATTTGAATGTTGCTCGAACTCGACGACGATTTATTAGCCGGATGAGATTGCTATCGTTGATGGGTGCTGCTTAAAATGCGAAGAATTTGCTTCCAGAAGTGGTTGTGTACTCTGAGTAACGATTCGGGACCACTTGGGAAGTATAGAATCTTCTGTAGGACGTCGTGCATTGGGAGGAAGGGAGTTGTACTGAAGGGAGAGATTGGGCACGTGCGCCCCATGAAGGTGCTTCAGAGGGACAATTCCTCCTGGGTACTAAAGCTCACGATAAGCGGTCTCCAGGCGCCCATTTCATTGAAAAAGGCTACCAAATAAGGAAGTCCCAGTCGCCAAAAGTGGCGACCGTTGTTCGTTTCCCCTTCTCCTGAGTTTCTAGTAAGCGGTTTTTTCCCCCATCGTTTATTTCAAATCAAATACTTTCATTTCAAGTAACAGAATAAGAGCCAATATTTAGAAAAGTGCCAATTTGAAGTTGGAGTTTTCTGAAAAAAAAATTTTTTTGCAGAAAAAAACTAACATTGGATTTTAAGTCTAAATTGGGTCTAAATGCAAGAAAATAAAAGGGGGGAGGTCAAGGAAGTTATTTACCCCCTCCTTAGAGTACTCACTTTTAAGCCGTTACAGATCTGATGAATGTTACAGATCTGATGTTAATATCAGCTACATATTTGAGTTTATGCTTTCAGTCTTCGTTAACATCTCTAAATATAATATCATTTCCTTGCATTTTTAACATAAAATTAAGATAATTATATTAAAATATATATATTAGGCTAAAAAGTCAAATTTCATTATAAAAAAGCATTTCTTGGAAATAAAAATGAGCGATAAGGTTTTTAGATAAAATAAATTATGAGATTACCAAATCCAAGCTAATAAAACATTTGTTTTGTTTTGAAACAACACACAACTTCAACTTTTTCAACACACAACTCTGCTGCTTGCTTTTCTTTAATTAGTTGCAGGAAATTTAATTTCTTGATCAGAAATTCAAATTTAGCATGCTAGTTATTATCTAGTTATTTAGCGAAGTTATGAGAAATTGAAGCACCATAATAATAATAATAATAATAATAATAATAATAATAATAATAATAAATAAATAAATAAATAAAATAACAATACTTAATTAACTTAATTTCTGCAGTGTCAATTTTTCTTATTTTACTAACTTCTATTGTTAAGTCATACAAACCACAAATGAAGCAATTGTACTAAAAACTCATTGCTTTTCATTTTTTAAGAACAAAAATATTCAACATATGGCTAAAACCTATGATTTTTGCTTTTTATAATTCTGAAACGTGTGAGTTAGTTCTGTAACATATTCGCTGTTTTTCAATGTTACCGCTCTGACTGTTACCGATCTGACAAACTGACAAAGTTTTATTTTTATTTCCAAGTCGATCGCACTAAGCCAAAATCAAACACGTGGTTTTTTCACTTGTAATAAGGGACTATACTTATATATAAAATAATTTTTAAAATAATAAAAACTGCGCATTTTAGAGCGTGTTACCGATCTGATGACTCAAATGACACACATTTTATAAAATCACTGTAAAAAATCTTACATACAATTTTAGATGCAGAAATGCAAATTTTTAATTACGATTCGATAAAACATCCCACCAGGTACTCAGTATCACGTGGTATAGGTGCAGGAAATGATTTTGGGAGCCTAAACATAGATCGAAAGTTATTGTTACCACTCTGACGGCAGAACTTGGGACACGCTTATTTCGCATCGGCTAGAAAATCAGAAATCGATTAAAACCAAAATGAAGTAAAATATTAACAAAGGGATAAAAATAGAATCGTTTTTCGTGCAAGTGCGTTTTTTTGGGAAGTTAGAAAGTGCGCATGACCTGTTTGCATGCTAAGCTTTGCTACTGGGGACACGTTACCGATCTGATTTTTGATGTATAAAAACAATATTTTCTGAAGAAAAAATTTTTTTTTCTGATGTTATTAGATGAAATGAAAGCAGAACCTTGTCTTCTTTCTGGGGAAAATTATTTTTTTAACTAGTTATTGAAATACTAGTGAAAATTCACTTGGGACTCAAATTGGCACTTTTCTAAATATTAGCTCATAAATGATTCCAAACGTTTTTACATGTATTTCGTATTTAAAAATAGTCCGTTTTTACAATCGCTTAAGGGGGGGGGGTGTAGAGTACAGTATAGCATTTTCGACCTGTAACACTGTTACAATTTCAAATTTCCTGAAAAATAATCGTGTCAGACAGCAGAACTTTTTTTACTAATAAATATAAGTCATCAAATTGGCTTTCATGTTGTTATATTACTTATTTACAAATTTGTAAAATATTTCCTTTTGTTGTATGTTTATTTCTTTACACTAAAAAAAAAATCCATTGAAATTATGTTTGTAATTTTTGTAGAGTGTCGTAATTTTTTAACTTGCTGTTAATATTACGAATAGCGAACAGGTTATTTCCTTTTTGAGCTGCGTACATATCTTTTTTTAAAAATGGCGATTCTGAATTCCCTTCACATTGTTTACTCTCAGTATTGTGCCTGGCCGTGTTATTTGTTTTTGATTATAAAGGTAGTTGAACTCTAATGAAGATACTTTGTAATACTAACTAAACATATTGTTATTTCTTTATTTATTTTTTGTTATAGAACTAGACTGAAATGATTGATTGTTTACCTTTTTCGATCCATTGTGTTTTGAAAATCAAACTTTATTATTTAAATGTATTCAACACTTAATATTTCCTTTATGCGTCTGTTTGATTCTGATTATAAATTATCAGTGTTTATTTGTGCACGCGACCTAGGAGATGTTCTTTTTTACAATATAAAGTTTTATGTCAAAATGAATTTGACCTAAATTCAACAAATGATGGATGAGGCATTACTTTTTGCCGTGAGGCGATCATACGAGTCGGTCATCTGAAGTGACCGTGAAATTACGTTTGATCGAAGCTTGTGGCTCATATTTTTCAAAAGATATGTTGTCTTTTGCATGGAGCGTTTTTTTCCCGTAATATTAAGTAGCTCAGGTACTTCGTAACATTATTAACCCTTACTCGCAAAGAAAAAATGAAGGTTTTTAAGAAAATATACTTCTCTCATTTCAAACTTTTTCGTTAATTTATAATATATACTATAGAACGTCAAAAATCCAGATTAATTGGGACCAAAAGAGTTTGGACTGTCGTAAATATTCAAAAAACTCGATGCCGTTTTGGAAAATAGTATGCCATTTAATTATGAAAGGGATTATCTGCCCTCCCCAAAATTTAATTTTGGGTCTCCCCAGATTCGAACGTTTTATTTACCTGCCAACTCCATCTCTCCTCCAAACGTTCTAGTCAAGGGCGTATCTAGTAATGTTTCAAGGGAGGGGCGATTGATTTTACTACGCATCTGATTTTACAAATGTTGGCCTCATATGTTTTGAACTTCAAATACGAAAGGTATCCGGAAGAGAGCCCTAAACCTCTATTTTGCTATCATCAAATATAGCAGTGATTCCCAAAGTGGTCCACAGGGACCCCCAAGGGTCCCTCGTAGTTATCAAGGGGTTCATTTAAAGGAAAGAAAAAATTGGGGGTCCCCAAGATGAAAATAGGGGTCCTGCTGTTGATGCGCCAAATTCATTTCCTCGCACTTAAAACACTCTCCTTTTTTCCCTTCTCCACTTATGCTATGTAAGAATATTAGCTTATTTAAGTTTGGTGATATTATTATTATGAAAGCATGAATAAAAATGTTACGCTTTTCTTTCCATCTGTTTTCTTTAAGCTTAAATTTTATTTTTTTTACGCTGCATCAAAACTGTTGAACCGAAACTTAAGGAAGTTGTCGGGCATTTAAGAGGTTTTTGATTCTTTAATAGATCAGTGCTAAATTTGCCCTCATAACTGTTGGGTAAAGTTCTGATTAGTCTAGTTATATTTTCATAAATTATGCTTTCATCTCGTTGTTTTAGAACACCAGTAAAATAACTTAACCATTTAACTCCAGATTTTTGAACGCCTGAGTTCTGCTGTTACAGTTTCTGATTCATTTTGGAGCTACTCCTAGGAAGGGGGTCCACAGAAGACTGGAAAACTACGTAAGGTGTCCATAAAGGGAAAAAGTTTGGGAACCCCTGAAATATAGTATAAAAATGCCTTTTTATAACTTTATTATTGAACATTTAACAGTGGCGTCTCACTCAAGGGAGGGGAGATCGCTGCCATTTCCCCTCCCTTGTATTCGTCCCTGGTTCTAGTATACAACAAATAGTTTTTAGCATATACAAAAACTTAAAACACATTCAAAATCAAATGGAGCATAAAACGCAATTTTGAAAAATTGGTAATCGTGAATTCAGTTTCTGGATTTCAATATCACATAAATTCCGAAACTTCCCAAACAAAAATTGAGTCTCAGAATTCGAAATGGCCTCATTGCAATTTACGCTCACCATGTTAGCAACTACATTGTGATCATATTACTCGTTCCTCATCGAGCAAGGTGTCTGGAGCCCCATCCCCCCTCTTGGGAGGAAAGAATGAAATTGAGTGGAAAAACTGTGAGATTTGCTCTGCTCAAAGAATGTCCTGATTTAATCTTCTGTTTCCCACTGCGACAGAAATCAGAGGACAAATTGTTTTATGGATGAACAGTGTTAGAGGGAGAGAAGAAGTTGAGCTCGGATTGCTAAAAGAAGAGATTTTCATGTCTTGTTCTCTTTGATCTTTGGAGAAAAATGTGCAATTTTTCTTGAGTTTTAGTATTAATATAATCTTAAAGGCATTGAAAATCGTTTTACTTAAAAAAGAAAAAGTATTATAAGTTGTGCTTTTTGGGGAAAAGATAATTTTTTAAGATAGTTTCTTTTTTCTTTTGTGTTGAAAGATTTCGCCAAGACATTCTAAAGCCCAATTGTGTACTGATTTAAAATATTTTTTGTCATAAATTTTCATAAAAGTAGTGTATATTGCATTCATATTGCGAAATTCTACGAAATTATTCTTCACTAAGCAAGCCAAAGAATTTGATGTTATTCGGTTATTTTTCCTTTTTTTAAGTTTTGTACTTTTCTTTTTATCTCAATGAAGTTTTCCCCCTTTTTGGTCGTAGGTGTTTATACTAAGTCAGTGGTTCCCAACTTGGGGGCGATGGCCCCCAAACGGGCAATTTGACTCCTGAAAGGGGCGATGCATTCTTAAGTTGCAATAGAGGGTTATTTAAAAGAGAAAACAGTAGTAATAAACGTTTAGCGGAAACAGAAATTGTAAACATATACGAAACCAGTAGTTCAGAGTTTAGACAATTAATCACACGTTAAGAAAGAAATTAAAGTTCAAGAGCTTCCTCCTTGCATCTCGAATGAACATTAGGAAGTACTTTGTCATTTATTGCCAATTTTATGAATTAAGATTTTCAATTTATTTTCCTTCAAATTTTTAGTTTTAATGATTTTATTTTCCCCAGATACCAGTGTATGAAAAAAAAAAAATTTCTTGAACAATGTACTTCTGTTTTTTGAAAAGTACGTGAATGATCTTAGTTAAATGTTACCCTTCAAATGCTTACATCAGTTCGCTTTGTGAGAGAAAAAAATGAAAATTATTTTATTTATTTATCAATATACAGGGTGGTTATAAATTAACAGGAGGTGTTTGGAGCCCTCTAGCTCGCGAACTACTAGGCGAAACATTGCCAAATTTCGTGAGGGGGCATATTAGACCATGGGATTTTTATTTCTGGAATAAAAAAAATTAGTTTAAAAAATCACCACCAGGGGGAAATTTGGCGCTGTAAAAGTGTATAACACTGAATATCGCGAATTAAACTTGAAAAGATGCTGTATAAATCAATTTCGCCAAGCAAAAATGATTGTGCTTTGCAAATGAGGTTTAATATGATCGTCGTAGAATTTTCTATTAAAAAAAATCACCACGAACAAAATAGTGGTCCATTTAACCAAATAGAATGCAATAATTGCATAAACGCGTTGCGTTTAGCGATCATCTGTAAAATGACAGACTGGGAGCATTCTCATCAAGAAATCCATTCTGATATGTTACGAGCTGCCGTAGAAAATGTTGTGCATCGTATGCAGTTCTTACAACTTTACAATGGCGATCATATAGAACCACATTTGTGACAAAAAAAGTCATTTTTGCAAATAAAATGGATGCATATTTTGTCAGTAGCAATTAATTCTTCGATAATCAGAATAATACACTTTTACAACGCCAAATTCCCCCCTGGTGGTGATTTTTCAAACTAATTTTTTTTATTCATGAAATCAAAACCCCATGGTCTAATATGCATGCTCACGAAATTCGGCAATATTTCGCCCAGTAGTTCGCGAGCTATAGGGCTCCAAACACCTCCTGTTAATTTATAACCACCCTGTATTTAGTTTAAAAGTGATCGGTTATATAATTGCTTTATTGCGTACATTTTACTTCAAATTAAAGTTGGACATGAATCACATCTGAAAACGGCATAGTTCTTTCATTGAATATTCACTTAATTATGAAAAAAAAAAAAAAAACATTTTTTACGACACTACTCAAAAGTCATGACTTTGTGCTCAATAGTTTCGTTGTAGCTCCGTACTTTGATTCGGCGGTACACCCAAAGGAGCATGAAAACATGACATAAAAAGTGTAGAAGCGCTATATTCTTCAGAGGTAATTCTCATGTGTAAATTGACTGAAACTCCTTCCAATCATCAAAATAAATACATGAAATTAATACAAGAGCTAAACTATTTCGAGAAAATTAATGCAACTTAAGCCCCAAGTGCACCCTGCATATTTTATGAAAACCAGAATCTTCTGTAGCTCTAAAATAGTACCAAAAAATCGGTTTGCTGAATGTATTTTTGGGTTAGAGTATAGAGAACCCCAAATATATCTACGAACTTATTATTAGTGAACAAATTGTTTTAAAAACGGGTCAGTAGAGTAGAGCTCTTCGTGATATCGATTACAACGGTGATGCTATCTCAATGGTTGTACCGCAGGAACACAAATGGGGATGTACCCTAATGAAAGCCACCGGTAGACAATCATCAAGAAATGAGTGCTTTTGCCGAAACTATCTCGAGAATTCATCTTTGCCCGTGATGTAATTGAGCGTGAAAGAGTTTTCTTCTTCGTAAGAGCCTGGGGTGCAATGACTGTTTTGCTTTTGTCGAGTCTGCTCGTTTCGTACTAGAAAGATGTTTCAAAGCGCTATCGATTGATGACGTGTGGGGATGCTGTTTGGGTTTAGTGAGTAGCGAGGGCGGACCCAGAAATTTTTCAAGGAGGGTGTGATTGTTATTGTTATTATTATCACATGCTTACCCGGCTCCGTATTCTCACATTTTTGCAGTGAAACAGGCGTTCCTTGTAACGCCGAAACACGTGTCTGCAGTATTCTTGTGCATTTGTGCTCTTAACGTTGTTTTATATGCTTTTACTCTTGCTAGGTATCTAATTCACAAATGCTTAGGGAGCGGGGGGGGGGGGGGCACAATATTTTAAGTTAAAACAACTAAAATGTAGAGATTCAACAAAGAAGGGAGGAGGTCCTTATCGTTCGTTTCCTTTTCCGTTGCGAAAATTATTCTAAAATTGGGTTCATGGAGCTTCAGCTACGTGTTGGAATGTTTCGAACATTCCCTAACATCATCGAAGGTCGTCAAAAATTTTGTGTTTCAGAACTTCAGTTTCGAATTTTCGTTTTTATCGAATTCGGTGCAAGGTCCTTTAACAGAGGGGGCAATCGATCCCATTGCCCCTTCCTTGTATCCGTCCTTGGTGAGTAGTGGCGGATTTGAACAATTGGAGGCCCGTCTCTATATGTATATTTTTGAGGGCCCTTCTTTGTCTGTTATTCTTAAATAAGTGTTTTTGCGAGGCAGGTAATATCTGAGCTGTTGTGAACATTAGTAATGTAAATTACTAAAACGTGGTTTTGATAAATTGGATGGTTTATTAGCCCCTTTTAGTCAAAATATTACTTTTGTTCCGTTTTATAACTACCGTCTATCGGCAAATGGTTAAACCTAGATTTACATCACTTTCGCCGGAGTAGACTGTGGTTAAAATTTGTTTCTGATGGTGTAGATTCAACGCCTCCTAAATACTAAATGTCTGTAACTTTCTGGTTTTTAGCACAGAGCAAAATTTCATTCTTGGTTCAGTATTTAGTATTTAGGATGCGTTGGTAGATTCAAATTTGCAGTAAAGTTTGCTGCCATCATTTTTACTATCATCAGCTTATTTATTTATAGTTACTGCCACTATTAATCTACATTTATGGAGACGCCAGTTAATGGATCAGTTAAAAGACGAACGTTAGTTTAGCTTGTTATCATTTTAACAAGCTGTGTGAAATAAAACTGAAAACATCTTGTTTGCACTTATTTCCAATTAAAGTTATGAGGAAATATTTGTTTAAAACTGTTGGCCGTTAGCATCTCCTCTCCCTAACCCCATGGCGCTGTTGCAGCAGAAATTAATGAACGAAAAACTATTTCACAATGCAACATCACTGATTGAAGATCAAATAGACGAAGTAAAACAATTTGTTCCACGTGCATTTTTGGTACCCCATTGTCTTGTTGGTGTCCTTTGCAGTTGCGACACCGTAAATTCACCTCTGTTAGTAAGTGACATTAATTCCATCGATTCGCGTAGACTAGATTATGGAGTAAGTTATTTTGAAGGCAGGTTAATTGACAGTTCTCTGAAGAGATAAACGATGCAATCAGAGTTTGCGTGCTGACTTTATGGGAACATAATGTAACCAGGACTTGCGTGATTATGCCATTGAAAATTAACGCTTGATATTTATGGGAGATTTTAAATTGATGACGCATTCATTTGAAAGAATTTTTAAACTGCTGGCTGTATTATGCAGAATCGTGCTCCGATTAACTAAGAAAATTGTTATAGTTATTTGGTATAACGCAGGGAGGGAAGGGGAATCTTTGCAATTTTAATCCAGAAACGCCTGAAATTGTAGTTTTATTTTGCAAATGTAAAAGAAAAGGTAAATATAGGGATGAATGTTTAAACATAATTTCAATATTGATTATATTAAATATTCTGGATTTTGATTTTATCCTTTCATTTTATTGAAAACCACAAGATATATAAGAGAGAAAATTTTAGTGTGAAGCAAAAATACCGATTGCTGTGCTGAATTGCAGTAGCATAAGATTAGAAATTTCATAGGTTTTAAGCCACAATGCTAATTTTAGTATATTAGTACAAACATTTAAGTTTAAGGTCTTCTGACTCCTTCCCCAATGGAAAAAACTCCGACTTGTTATGATCCCTGCAGGAAAAAATTCTTTCTCGGTTTTGGACTACAATAGAGGAACATTTTCGCTTGATATCAAAAATTAAGGTTTTTGTTCTTACAGCATTACTTTTACTTCCTACTAGTATTTGCCATCCCCAGTATTCATTACCAGATTACAAATTGTTGAAAATTTCAATCAATCTCATCAATTAATTCTTCATAAAGGTAGAAGTTATTTTTCTACACAATTATTTTTACTTCCTCCTATTTGCCAATAGTTTTTTTCCCCGATTACTCGTTGTAGGAAATTCCTAATCTCATCATTGATTCTGCCTAAATTTATTTCTTCTACTTTCTCCCATTTATCATCCCTAATAGTTTCTCCTGACTACAAGTGTTTGAAAATCCTTAATCAATCTCATGAATTAATTTTACTCAAAAGTAAACCTTTTATTCCTTGTAGTGTTATTTTAACTTCCTCCCGTTTGCCATCCCAATTATTTTAACCAGATTACAAGTTGTTGAAAACTCTTAATCAATCTCATAAACTAATTCTTTTCAAAGCTTGATTTCTTCTGGCATTACTTTTACTTCCTCTTGTTTTTCATCTCAAATAATTATTATCAGATTACTCTTTGTCTGGATTCTTAATTTCATAAATTATTTCTGCAAAAATGTCATTTCTTGTAGCATTATTTCTACTTCCTCTTATTTGCCATCTCCAATATTTTTTTTGTTAAAAGTTTTTGAAATCTCTTAATCTGTTGAATTCATTTTTTTTCATAACTAGGCGATTTACTTCTTCCCGTTTCCCATGCCGAAATTTATACCAGATTACAAGTTTGCTGAAACGTGAGGCTTAATCAATCTCACAAGTTAGTTCATTACAAAAGTTTTTTTTTTTCCTACACTGCAAAAAAAAAAAAAAATGTTGTTTTTACAGTATAATAGTGGGAGCAGAGGTTCCAGCTTAAAACTGTAAAAGCACAGTAATAAACTAAAACTAAATATTTTAGTTTATTACTGTAAAACTTGTAATCTGCAGTTTATTAGTGTAAAATTAGCTGTATTATACTGTAAAAACAATTGTATAATACTGGCAGTAGAGGTTCCAGTTTAAACTGTAAAAGGCACTGTAATGAACTGAAACTAGCAATTTGACAGTTTATTGCTGTAAACTAGCAATTTTAGTTTACTACTGTAAAATTAGCAATTTTACAGTTTATTACTGTAAAATTAGCTGTGTTATACTGTAAAATTAGCTGTGTTATACTGTAAAAACATCTATTTTTTACAATGAAATGGCATTAATTTTATTTTATATTTGCCCCTCCAGCAATTATTTTCAGATTACTCATCATAGGAAATTTAATAAAATAATCTCCAATGATGAGTAAATTTGTCTTTAAATTATTTCTTTACACATTTTATTTCTTAAAGTAATACTTCTACTTCCTCATTTTTCCTGCCAAAATTTATCACCAGGTATAAATTTTTTGAAAATTCTCAACTTATAAATTTTTTGCCATAATCGTGCCCATCATAATACATTTACGTACTCATAAATGCACGAGCACACACTCTTAGATTTCTGCCATTTCTTCTTTCATAAAATTTGCCTTGTTTCTTCCTTCATAAAATACTCCTCTATAAATCCTTCGCCGTCGCTCTTCATCATGTCCAAGAAGGTTTTGCTTCACATTATTCAAGATATTTCCAACTTCTGCATCAACAGAACTTCTTAGGACGAAAGTAAACTTCCGATTTCGAAAGCTTTTTCCAACATGATATTTTCTTTTTTTCTCTCTGCTTGAATTTGGTTCATGGTTCGTTCGATCTGTCGATGTTAAGATGTTGGGATTTCAAGCATTTTCGACACTGAGTTGAATATTTCAAAAGTCGGGACATTTTGGAATGTATTTGAGCCGATATTTATCTAACTTCCTGTATATCAAATAAGACCTAGAAGATGAAAGGCTGGTCGTTTTATTGCACATGGTTTATGTGTTCAATGCGTTGTTTCAAAATATTTTTTTTATTTCCAATGCAACTGGCGTAATACAGAAACAGATGAAAACATTTTTGTTGCCATATAGAAAAATAGAAAGTTACGGGAATTAAAAAGCAATTGAAATTGAAATACAATACAATACAAAATAAAGGAATCAGAATGCATTTGAAGCAAAAAAAAAGGTAAAATGAAGAAGAAAAATACAAAAATTAGTAGTTCGAGAACCTATTCAAGCAGTCTCTTGCTTCCCAATAATGGGACGCCAGGCTACTCGATTTGAGTCTAGAGCATGTTGCAAAATATAGTTTCAGCAAAATAAAAAATAAATTTGCTATAGCATATAGTGAAAAAAGAAACTAAGATTTGTTTAAAATATTTTATGTTTTATTTATTTATATGTTTTATTTATTTATTTATTTTTTTCACAGTACCCATGCTAAAATTAGTATTGATTTATGCGGGTTTTTTTTTTCGCGTAAATAAAGTAAGAAACCGAAGTCGAAAAAAAATTCCCTTATTCTTAATTTGAATTTAATTCACAGTTATTTATTTATTTATTATTATCATTATTTTTTTTTTGAGAAATTAAAATAAAATTAAAAATGAATTTATCTTCGCCGAAAATATTCACACTGAACTCTAGCTCATCTAGAATGCTAATGGTGCCTGGATCAAACAGGAAAGCATCAATAGCCGAAAAACATTCTTGTTAGCTAAATATGCTTCAAATGAACAAAAAAAAAAAAAAAACAAAACTTTTTTCTTGGCGGCATTTCGGACTGGCGACATTTTGGACAAGCGACATTTTGGCCCGCGACATGTTGGACCTGCAACATTTTGGCCAGCGGCATGTTGGCTCGGCGAAATTTTGGCCCATGACATTTTGACCCCAAATCATTGTAGTAGTTTTTCATAGTAGCAATTCATTTATTATTTCATTTGATAGTTTATTTAAAGTAAATTATAATATAAATAAATTATAATAAAGATAAAGCTTTATCTGCAATTGAAAAATGTAAATTAATCACTTCATTTGCATCTAATTCAACTTATTCCAGCTATGCATCAGCATTTCGTAATTTACAAAAAAAAAAATGTCTAGAACGTAAAAGAATTACTAATGGCTCATATAAGCAATTAATTTTAACTACTTAGGATTCGATTCTATGATTAAGAAACAATTGCAAAAAACGTCTCTGCGTAGTTGTATGGCATAATATACTAACCAAAATTTCAAGAAAAAGTTTTTTTTCCTGTCAGTCGCCAATTAACGAAAGAAAACCCGTTTTAAAGAAAATTAAGAGCAATGGGGAACAGTCGGTCAAGCTGTAGGTTAAAAAAAAAAAAAAACTTAAAATATTTTGTTATCAGAAAACATTTCTGACCGTGGAATGTTAATGATTCTTGGGAATTTTACTATTTTTTACCGATGAAAACTAAATTATCTTGAAAAAACATACTGTTAATAATTTTTCAGAAGCATCGAATAAGATGTATTTGTTTCTGAATTTTTGTTTTAAATTCTTATTGTTTTGTTTGAAAATTATGTTCGATGATATTATTGTTTAAGAAAAAAATCTATAGAAAATGGTTTAAAATTTCCCTTTGTTTTTGAATGTCCAACAAGCATTGTTGCTAAAGAATCACTTGTTTAACTAAATAGAGGAAGACAGACAAACAAACAGAACATTCTGTTTTAAATTAGAACATCAGAAAAAAAGAAAGAAACATTTGTTAAGTTCAATGTACTTCCGTTGCAAGAATTGTAGTATTCAATGCCAGTCGGCAAAATTGATGTTCCATAAAACGGGAAAATACAAAAGGGGAATCTATAAAAATAAAACTCAACTTTTTTTCGCTCTTTTTTCCACTGCTGATGTTTAGAAAGAAATGGCCCTTTGTCATGTAACCGACCAAGAGCTCGTTGTTTTGTGGATATTGGCCTTTAACAAAGCACGCATGACTAAATTAGAACTCATTTAGAGCTCTATATTTGAGAAAAAAATCAAGTAACTTACGAATATTTATTTCTCTGCTATAGTGCAAGTTTTTCCCCTGAAAGACGCGTTTAAACATAAAAAGATTACTTAAGAATAAATTTTTAATGTTGAAAGTTAGTCCAATTATTGTCAAACTGACAAAAATGTTTGTAAAAAGAAGCATACTTTATTCTTTATACTAGCTCTTACTTTCTAAGGATCGTGAATCGGGAAAATTTGAAACATATTCTCGGATATGTGCTCTTTTTTTTCCTATGCAGAAAATGAATGAATAAATAAATGAAATTAAATAAATAAATAATTAAAATAAATAATTAAACATAATTGATATTTCGACAAAATTTGTAGCACGTTGTCAATTCTTGCGTCAAATGATTAATAAAAAATTTGAAAGAAGTCAAGACCCTTTCTACCTTTCCAAATGGGCAGTAATTTATTTCTTCTAAAATGTGTCAAATGGACTGTTTACTTGAATAATAAACAGTGATGGATTGCGCGTAATTATCTTTTTTTTTTATTGATTTCAATCATTTATTTTCAACTTAAACTTGATTCTCGTCTACATTAATGCCAGTAGCCAAAACCGGACAAAACTGATTTTATCCAGGCCGGCTTTAACTTGTTTCATCCATAATTATATAAACAACTAGCCGAAACTCCTACAACCTTGATTTTAACTGGAGGAAAAGAAAAATTTGAATTAGACGAAAACATCCATTAATGAAGCTAGTTATTTTTATTGGGTCCCAATAACAAATGCTGATATTGAGCAGGATTGTTCAAGAAATAAAAATTTGCCTTTGGATCAATAGACGTTCATTCGATTTTATAAGAACATCAAAAATCAGAGCAATTCCGGTGTTTCTGAAGATTGTAACTAAATGGTCAGGTATTTATTTACATTATATTTTATTCATCAATGACAATATATTTTAATCATAATGTTGAACTTTACCAAAATACATGCATAAATACATATTTTTAAACATAATATAAAACATTTACTCGAAACGTCCAAGGGCAAATTTTTTATTCTAAGTAAAGCCGCCATTTTGACAATCAGGGGGCAATAAACTCTTAAAGATATAGTTGTACCAAAATTTCTCACCATCTTTTCAGATATGAAATCGAAATTTTTTTTCATTTAAACATTAAAATACTTCAGTTTGAAGCATATTAGCAATAGATTGCCCAACCACTCATTTTGACTGCTTTTCAATTTCAATTTGAGAAACAATTTTGTATATAATGACACAATTTCTTTAGAATTTTAGATTCTTTACGCAGTATATAAATGTTTTAATTAATTATTGTAACTACCCCTGCCCTATCCTCCTTCATTTTCGGTAAATATCTCATGAAAAACTGAAATTTCCCAAGCAGTCAAAATGATTTGTTTGAGCAATCAAGTGTTAAAGTCGCTTTCATTTCTTAATGATGGGATTCACATTAATAAAACAAATTCGCATTTTATGCAAAAAATTAAGAAAACATTTTAAGGTGCCTTTCTTTTAAAGTGTTTATAATTAATTAAAATAATATCTAATTTGTGTGCATTGTTGTTCGTACTAAATATCACACGAAAAAAAAATCTAAACATTTAAAGAAGTTATACCATGTCATCACTAAGAAACAAATTATCTACGGGTGAATATCAGGAAAAGTGCTAATTTAAGTCACAAATGAATTTCTCAAGCACTTCCAAATAAAAACCAAAAATTTTTCTTTTTCCATACAGTAAACTGCGTCGCACATACAATCCATGACAAAATTTTCAGGTTTTACTTTAATTTGTGACAATAGAACTCTTTTTATTGCCTAAATGTCATGTCGGCAGCGCGTCACACATTCGAATCGCAAAGTTCAAAAAAATCCTGTGGATTATAAAACATCGCAGCAGAAACAAATACAAAAGGAAATAACGTGTTTTATGTTCATCTATGACGATTAACTCTTGCGTTTTAGATAAAATGAATTTAGATCGACAAAAAGAAGCAATTTCTGCCTGTCACAAGTTTTCATAACACGACGAGTGAGCCAACTTTCGGGATGATAAAATCTAGACAAAACATTTTTTGGCGCCAAAAAATTACGCTGGGTCAAGCTCTAATATGTGATATTTCAGTTCCGATAGAAAATTTTCACTTCAGCTGCATTAAATTACAGGTAAAATTTTTTCAATCTTGACTTTTCTGTTTCTACCAAATGAAGTGTCATGTCGGCAGCGGAAATTAAGACACAAAATAAAGTAATTTTTCAATTAATTTTTGCATAATGGAAAAGAAACCTATTGTCATGGACATAATAAGGTGTTTTTATTTTCGAATCTTTAATTAGGGATGTTCAGCTATCATATTGAGGGAAATTTGTCATGTCGGCAGCGGTCATGTCGGCAGTGCGGAAGTAGAAGGTATTTGTTACGAAACTGATGCGTGCGTTACCGATGTTTTTTCGCAATTTTTTCTTCGTGTTTTGAGTTTGTTGAGTTTTAAAGTACACAGATAGATTCAAGTGTATCGTTTTTCCTGCCAAATTTTCCCATTTTAGCAGTTTATTCATTGTTTTTTAAATGCTTCAAAACATGAATTTTTCCGCAAAATTTGAGTTTTCAAACAAAATTATTGCCTTTTTCACCCTCTTTTCTTTTACATCAATATTCCGACCTTCGTTCGTAACTACTGCACCCAAAAATATAATTTTGTTTTAAAATGGAAAACTTACGAACATTTTAGTGAAAATCACCCTCCCCCACCAAACTCTGACTGTCCTGAATTAATTTCGTTTTTTAAGATTGTATTAAGAATTTTATTTTATTTTTATTTTTTAACTATTAACCTATTTATCTGTTTGAAACAAACTTTGTCGCACTTATTTAGACTTTAACTAACTTTTAATTAGCCTCTAATTTTATTTATAAAACAAAAAAACGTTCAGGCTCTGAAAATATTATAATATTCTAAGTAATAATTGTTTTATTTTTGAACATAAAAGGTAGTGAAAGTGATGACTTTTATACACTAAGTGTAAAATCAGTAATATTTGTCAGTTCGGTAGCATTTTCATCATGTCGGCAACGCTCAAAGACAACCCCCCTAAAAGGGGGGTAAATGTTCACCTTGACCATGCCCCTAATTTTTAAAAAATATTGTTACTGATGTGTATTTGAAATACCCTATTAATTTAATTTTCTGAGTATCTTCAAAAATTGAAAATTTCCATGGTCAAATTGGCACTTTTCCTGATATTCACCCCTACACAGTAAAAAGTAAGTACATTTGTATTATTCAATGAAACATGCATTTAAGAAATTGTAAAACATGTACACTTACAAGAATCAAATCAGTAACGTTGTGAAAAAAGCGTCATTTTTCAGAAGTACTAGTCCATAAAAACCGCACTCGATAACAACGTTCGTAAAATCTTTATATATAACAATGAATCTAGGTACCTATGTATGTATCTATGTATGTCCTTTATAGACTCAAAAACTACCGTTGGATTTCGCTGAAAATTTCACAGTTTGTTTGTGTTCTCACTGAGCACATCAATTAGAAAAAAAATTGACAGGTAGTTTATTAATTCCAATTTTAGTCGAAACTTCCACATTAAATATCTAATTTTTTATAGGCTTTCCTCCATTCAAATCATTATTTAGTGCTTCATCTCAACTTAACTTCGATATCTAATTTTGCGTTTAATATTGTCTTTGCTTCGCGTGGTTTTCTGAGGCTTCTCTCAATTCAAATAGTTAGGAAATGTTTCTTTAGCGAGTATACTTTGCATGTTTCTTTAGCGAAGTACTTAGCAAGTACCTTTGAATATATGATTCTTCTGTTTTAATTTTTTTGAAAAGTAGAAACGCATTTTTTTAGAAAATCATCACAGATAAGTAACACATTTAAGTTTGATATCACGTTGTCCTTCACGCAGATTTAACTAAACAAATTGTCACAAAAAATACCTTCTTGGATTTCGCATGTTGCATTTTAACTCGCACAACGCCGGGCATATCCACCAGTAAATCAGGCCCGTCATTTAGGGGGGGGGGTCAATTGACCCCCCTGGCTTTGAGAAATAAATAAATTCACACAAAAGTGGGCGTGGGTTTTTTTTTTTTTCGATAAAATTGCATTGTGTTTGGACCATTTGCCCCCCCCCCCTTTCGCCTCTGGAAAAACTTGAAATGACGTCCCTGCAATAAATAAATAAATAAAACAGAAAACAAAAACAATCCCAGCTAAAAATACACATGAATTATTGCATATAATCTCTCTTATAAAGCACGGATGAACATTTTACTAATAATGAGAAAAACTAAAACTTTCACCAGCATTGACATCAAGTTTCGGAGAATAACTGAACAACCCAATCAATGAAACAGAAATGAAAAATAATTTTCAAAAAATGTCGATATCAAACGTAGGCGAAAGAGAGAGAGAGAAAAAAAAAGAAAGTCCCAATATTTCATGTCACATGCTTGTTAGCATAGCAGAGCGCGTGGGAAAAATGTCCTCTATTTTGTTGGAGAACCTCTCCATCCAAATCTTACGCAGCAGGGTGAAAGCTTCGAGGGTTTTCCTCGCATTCTATTTACAGTCCTAGTCCCTACGTCTAGCCCCTTACACAAAACAGACGATGGAAGAAAAAAACCGTTGAAAAAGAAGGGGCGACGGGGAGTTTAAGATATTGTGCAACAGGGAGCAAGCCTTACTCCCCCACCTCATGCGAGAAATATTTCACATGTCTCCAGATCCCGTTGCTTAGCAACAACGAAAAGAATTTAAAAAAATGGCACCTGGCTACGCGCGTGTCCCCAAGCTTCTTCGCCGCCTGAATATTGCTCTCTGAAGCGTTCTTTTCGACTTGCAATTTTATTACATTTTTAGCTCTGCGAGGGAATGATAAAGAAGTATAAATTGTGGACGGATCGTGAATAAAATATATCCCCGAATCTTTTAACTAAATCAGCGAGTATATTTCAAATGACGTCTTATTCAAAAATTGATGTTCCATTTGGACAAAAATCTTGTGGTTGAGATTTTGTTAGGGAGAGTGGAGAATTGAATTTTGAGAAAAAGTAATAGCATAGGCGTAATTTGGCCTCGAAAAATGGGGGGGCAAACTTTTTGTAAGGGTTTCTTTTTTTCAATTAAAATAATGCAAAATGTACTTTTTCAAAAAAAAAAAAAATGATAATAATAAAATAATCATAATAAAAATAAATAAATAAACAAATAGTAATAATAATGATGATGATGATAATAATAAAATCAAAAAATCGAAAAACTTTTTACGAAATGTTAAATGTTTTAAAAACAGAACAAGGCAACAGAGACGAGAAGAGTACATCTTACTCTCTGTTACTAAGAGTACATCTTAAAGAAAATCTACAGAGGGATTAGTTGCTAAAATTTCACATGTGAAATAGGCATTGTTCATTCATTCGGTCAACTTCTGGAAGTACATTTACTAATCTTAATGAATTCAGGAAACATAAATTAGTAAAAGCGATATTGATTTAACCATTGTTGGGAGCAAAAGGTCTTATTAGCAATGGTAACATTTGGAAGAAAAATTTTCTTTCACAAGGATTCGAAACCAACATCTTTAAAGTGTTAAAGCTGAATCAATTAAGATTCAAAAAAATTGAAAAGCTGGGTGATAAACATAGAATGTGAAATGACTCGTCGAATCGAAACTGTATTTCAACCAATAAAATTTATTGCACTGAAAAACTCAATATGTTTGGCAACAACCATTCCGTATTCCTAAACTAAAAATTTATTCTTTCCATTTTTTTTCAACAGGTAGGTCTTGAAATCTTATCGATTTCTAAAATCAATCTCAGTTCTTACTGGTTTTTTAATCCATGCTATACAAAAAATCTCTGCTCTAAGAATCAAATTTACATACACTGAGTCATAACGTGCGCAACAAGTCAGGAATATCAAAAGCTATAAAATAAAATGTGTAATCAAAAGTTACATGTATTACCGAACAGCAAAAAGGAAATAAAAATTAGTTTAAATTTACAAATTAAATATATAAACCGTGAAAACAAGTATAAATCTGACAAAAAAAAAAAAAACATATTCAACCAAGCACTAATGAAGGGTAAGGCGCCTTCCTTTCATCTCTGCCTTTGAAGAAAATGCATTGATGACAGCATCCTTTATCTATTAAAATGTCC
>JAXGGA010004242.1:0-90790 GCA_038373865.1 Uloborus plumipes | reverse complement strand
TAGAGCCTTAGGTTCCATCATCCGGGGGTCCGCGGAACGGGCCCCCACATGACCGAGCGCGAGAGGCCGGTAGACGTTAGTACTACAGACGTGATGGTGCTTATTGCGTCGGGGAAGGTCCCCAACCTTTCGGTTGGGAGTTTACCCCTTAATGTGTGACAAATATTGGATCTGGGGCGAGTTTTTAGAAATATAAACTCCCAATGTGCATTTTAATGCTATATTTGGTAGTTTAAGGATTTGTACTCTCATGAACATCCTTCTGGATTCGCTCTTGTATGGGCATTAGAGATGAGTTCGGGCTCACTTTTGAAGGCCCGAGACCGCCCAAGCCCGAGAATTTTTAATCCGAGCCCGAGTGATATTGTCTTATTTTGAGCCCGACCCGGCCCGAGCCCGAATGTATCAAACATCTATATTTTTAATTTCCACTTGGGATGCACTGCCATATGGTATATCGTAATAGCAATCGCAAATATATTATAAATGGGTGCTATCTTTTTGAATTATTATTATTATTATTATTGTTGCCATTAAGAAAAACTGTTCTCACGCTCTTTAAGTACCCCAATATTTTATTCCGTGAACGTTGTATTTGTATAAAAACGGACTATCTTAATATGAGATCGAGCCCGAGCCCGCCCGAGCCCGAAAGTTGCTTGAAGTTAAAGGGCCCGAGTCCGTCTCGGGCTCGGGTTCGGGCTCGGGCTTTCGGGCTCGGGCCGAGCCCGGCTCATCTCTAATGGACATAAAAGCTCAAAATTAGAATTACTATTTTTAAATTGTATATTTTTTAAATTCAACTCGTTTTGAGCACCTACCACCGGGGGGCAAAGTTTTACTTCGTGTCTCCTTTGATCGAGAAGAGCCACAAGATCGACTATGGGGAGGGGGAGGCGTCATGCATACACTACAGACTTAAAACGGACGTTATGACTGCGACAATGCTTTGTATTGCAGGTCATCCGTTGTCAAAAAAGACTTTGATACTTATTAAATAGTTGTTTCAACTTGCTAAAACAATGTTGACCCACATGAAAATATTTTCAGAGGTAGCTTGTTTTAAAATTGATAGGTTAAAGTTTCACCTAACTTTTGATTTAGACGTTAAACCTAATTTTGCTTTAGAAATTAATGTTTATCAATTCTACTCAGACATAAATCAAAGTTCAAAATATTGCCGCAATCGACAGAGAACAGGCTTGAGATCAGCCGGTCGATAGTGATCAACGGGTTGCCTACCGCTGGTTTACACAGACATGTAAAAACTGCCCTTGTCTGCACATTAATTTAGATCAAATAATTATTTTTTCTATCAAGGCTCAATGGAATTTTACATGACTCTACTCTCAGAATTCAATGATTCTTACTTTTGCAATATATCAATTTCAATGTCCAAGCCTCCCACCGCGACTCTGCCAAAATCCAATTCGTTGAACACCCACCCCATGCGGTCAGAGTCACAAAAGCGGGCGTCGCGCGTCGCGTCTTCACGCAGATCACAAGAACCACAATATTTCCTTTCCCGGCGTGCGTGACCGTCGGTGAGCGTGAACCGGCGCGTGCACGAGCCAAGAGGTCGTGCAAAGCGGGCCTCACGCCCATTCCGGCACAAAGGCCTGGAAGGCACGTGAATGGCGGGATAATCGACGGAAATAGTAAAAAAGTCTTGTAAGAATGAAATCGGTACTGCTGTTGAATGAAGTTCTGGAATGCCGCAAATGCGCCAAACCTTTAAATAAAAAGCAAAGGCCTTGTTAATGTCTGTTTCTCTGAAATGTAGTTGTGGGAGGATGCCTTGTGTGTTCATTAAACTATAAAAGGGTTTTGTGGCGCTGTAATGTATACGCCTCAGTGTCCTGTCCAGTTTCTTGCTATGACTCGTGCATTTCTGCCCAATATTTCGTATCACGAATTTTTATATTTCCATCTCAGTTATTTTTTCAGTTTTTCATTTATAACGGACAAACTATTCTGCCGCTGTCCACCTTGTCTAGTGGTCTGAGAAGACAAACTGCAAATGGGGAGGTCCCGGTTTTGAATCTCGCTCGGGCATGGAAGTACTTTCTCTCTCCTGTCCTTGTCCTTTTCTTGTATGAATGTGTTGTTGTTCTGAGAATGGATGCCTACCCATTAAACGGATCTTGGCATGTGTGTACTGATGGAAGTTGAAGCAAAAATCATCAAATTATATGGTTATCGCTATATAAAATTAGATTACTGAGTTATTTTACAGCTTTTCTGCTGGTATTTTCCTTTTACACATTTTATAAGAAATTTTTCTGAACACATTATGGTTGATTTCAAGGGCGTAGCCAGGACTCACGTTAGGGGGGTGCAAGCAGTGGCACCCCAATAGGAGGTCACTGTGACCTCCCGAAAAGTTCTTATCCGATACAAATTGGCTGATGAAATTTGAAAACAGTGAGACAGTATTTTGCACATTTAGCATTTAGCACCCCAGAGACCCCCGTACCTTCCAATTAGTAAGACAGTATTGCAAATCTTAACTTCTTTATTTTATTATTATTTTTATTTTTTTTTAATTAATTAATTTATTTATTTTCGTGATGCCTCACATCTCTTTTGGTAGACATAGATAAGTATGCATTTTTGTATTTTATTTATTTATTTTTTAATCATTCAGTAAAGTTCTGAGTTTCATTTGGTAAATTATAAATTTTCTCCTCAAAAACAGGCAAGCTTACTATCATTTTCTGAAAAGTAATCAATGCTAGATATAATAACGTAGTTTATATAAAGTTCCCAAAAATTAGCATAAAAGTCAAATAAATAAAATGGGAGGTCACAGTGACCTCCCATTGGCTCTGATCTAGGGGGGTGCAGCTGTACCCCTCTGCACCCCCTTAGTACGCCCTTGGTTGATTTTTAACCAGTTTTTAACAACCCCATGCGCAAAAAAGAGCGCCCGGAGAAACGAAACTAGAAACGTCATATGGCTGGTTCTGTCTACTGTCAGCCTCTCCCACGAAGTTGTATTGCAGTTTTACTGGATTTTCATTGCAGAGTTTCCCTCCCCCCCGTTATCAGTTAGTTTAAGTCAATAAATTCAGAATGAAGATTGGCCTCGTCAAAGGGCAATCCAATACCCTGCCACGGATGTGGTTTCAACTTATTGCGTAGGGCGACTTTTACCTAGTACGGCAGTTCTTAATCTGCAACGTTGTTCGTGCTGCAACAAAAAACTCTTAGCTCTATTGGCGCCTGCTGTCGAAGAGCGAAAATTCCAAAGAGCCGTATGACGTTACCGTCGCTTGAACTTTATTAATTATTCTTTGAAAAACGACTTGTATCGCTGAATTTTTTCCACTGATAATGTGTTCTTGTATGCTATTCTATTATATAAAAATAAAATTGAAACATCGAATTATCCCCTATTCTATGTCCAGGGCACGAAGCCCGGATGTCGTGTGATAATCTGGACCTGAAATCAACTTAACAGAGCAGCCTCTCACTATTTCTATAAAAATGGTTCAGAGAAACTTGAACTATGTTTCAAAATATTCAACAACAAATATCAAACGTGACAGCTTGGAAACGATATTCACTCGTGTTTATTCTCAAATAACTTCCCCAAATTCTTCAAAATGCGAATGAATATCACGCAGTCCTTCCAGAACACCAGAACTGACCCGACCTCCTCCATCGTTGATTTATCAGCGTCTTTTTACGAGAGTCGCGGGACTGACTGAACACACCCCTTGTTCTCGATATCGTGGGTGTTTGCGAGCCTATATCTCGCCGGCAGCTGGCAACTGTCACCACACGTCAGTCGCCCAACCACCCAGCGTCATTAATCCGTACTCAACGCGTGTCCACACAAATCCCGTGCTTGTGACGATTCCAGGAAGGCAGCACATGCTCCCTGTCTGTCATCGTCGGCCGATGGGAAGATCTTCCCACGGAATACGAAGGTTCTCTGAATCGGTTCGGACTGCTTTTTGTCCACTACACAGTAAAAAATGGATGTCGTTTTTCCAGCATAATACAGCTAATTTCATAGTAACAAACTGTAAAAATCTTTAACTTTACAATAATAAACTGTAATATTGCTAATTTTGCAGTTTATAACGGTGCATTTTACAGCTGTAAACTGAAAACTCTGCTACCAGTTATGTATGCTGTTCTTTTTACAGTATAATGCAGCTAAATTTTACGCTAATAAACTGCAAAACTATGGTAATAAACTGTAAAATTGCTGCTTTATAGTAATAAACTAATATTAGCACTTTTACAATTTATTACTGTGCATTTTAGTTTTAAACTGAAACTGCTGCTGCCAGTATTATACTGTAAAAGCAACAACTTTTTTTTTTGCAGTGCACCGAGTTTTGACGTTTCTTTTGTCGGTTATTTTGTCGTTATGCTAGATAGGGGAAAGTACTCCAAAACGCGATAGCTTATCTATTCTTCGCTTTTATTTCTTATTGTGTACAAGGTACGTTCCGAAATTCGACGTCATTTAAAAGTATACACCTTTTCAACTACTAAAAATACCTATCACATTTGTTCGATATTATTTATGTGAAAAATACTGGTTTCAAAAAGTCTCATACGATCCCGTTTTACCCTACCAAGAGTGGGTAAAACGGGATAGGGATTAGTATGTTATTACGTTTTTGCTGATTTTACTTTTGATTTAGTTTTTGGAACAAAAATAAGCTACGTAATTGTGAAGTTGAAAAATTAAATAACACAGAAATCGCATAAAAATGTGTCGTCTTCTTCTTCTTTGGAACAGGTTTCGTGGGCCAATCCCTAGCAGTTCGAGCATTGTATCCAGCTTCCTTCTACAGATTTCGATTCAAGATACAGAAGCGTTGCAGAAAATATATGCTTTTTAACCTGCTTTCCCGTTAAAAATAAAAGAAAGACGAAAAAAGTATTAAAAGTAGCTCAATGCATCTAAAAAATATCGCCAACTCCAAAAAATATCGCCAAGTTTAAAAAATATCGCCAAGTTAAAAAAATTAAAAGGTAAAATGAATATTGAAAAATTAAAAATTTGAAAGTAGGGTATTGAGATGGGGAATTTGTGTGTCGGTCGGTCAGTCTGTCGGTCTGTCTGTCGGTCGGACTGTCTGCCCCCCCCCCTAATAACTTTCATATGAACATTCCGATTTGGACAACCTTTTTTTTGGTCGAAAGATCTCGGCGAGTACAACTCATTCCCATATTTGATTTTTCGATTTGAACAATTTTTGGCTCAACTTTGAGCCGTTCAAACAACCTGTCCCGCGATATTAACTTTTTAGTTAACAGTCCGATTTGAACAAACTTTTTTTTATTCGAAAGATCTTTTCAAGGATACTTCATTCCAGTATCTACATTTTCGATTTGAACAATTTTTCGCTCAACATTGAAAAGTTCACACAAGCTGTCACCCCTAATAACTTTTGAGTGAACAGTCCGATTTAAACAATTCTTTTTGTTCGAAACATCTCGGCAAGGATACTTTATTACCGCATTTAAATTTTAAATTTGAACATTTTTGGTTCAACGTTGAACCGTTCAAGCAACCTTTCCCCACCTAATAACTTTTAAGTGAGCCGTCCGAATTGAATAAACTTTTTTTTTGTTCGAAAGATCTTATCAAGAATACTTTATTCCCGTATCTACATTTTCGATTTGAACAATTTTTCGTTTAACATTGAACCGTTCAAACAAGCTGTCACCCCTAATAACTTTTGAGTGAACAGTCCGATTTAAACAATTCTTTTTGTTCGAAACATCTCGTCAAGGATACTTCATTACCGTATTTAAATTTTCAATTTGAACATTTTTTCGTTCAACCTTGAACCGTTCAAGTAACCTTTCTCCACCTAATAACTTTTAAGTGAACCGTCCGATATGAATAAACTTTTTTTGTTCGAAAGATCTCGGAGAGACTCATTCCCATATTTCACTTTTCAATTTGAACCATTTTTCGTTCAATGATGAACCGTTCAGAAAAATTTTTAACATGAGCCCCTACTGGGAAATTTAAATTGAATGTTGATTCTGAACTTAAAGGCGGATTTCCTTCAAACTAACTTTGTAAGAAAACGGTTTTGATAAAAAATGTATGTAAAGTACTTTTCTGAAAATCTTCTGTGAGGACTCTGATTCCGACTCCGACTCCGCAAACATGGCGGAAATGCAGGCTCAGAAAAAAATGACTGACTGGGCAGACGATTTTTTGTTTATTAATTCATTTTTTTTTGTTTAATTTATTATTATTATTATTTTTTGTTTACAAAAATTTTTCATTCACGAGAGCATTTTATTCTTTATTTATATTTAATACATGGCAACGGATTAAAAATAAAATTCGAGACAATTTATTAGCGAACGAGGTTTCTTTTCTTTCTTTGATAAAATGTGTTTTGATGTTCTTTGTACATTTATTTTATTTATTAATTTTTTTTCTTTTGAAAATGATTGAGAAATTTTTCTACGGAAGAACTATAACAGTTACATTCTTTAAAAGGTGCGACAAAACTTTATTTACTCGTTTATTTACTTTTTACGTGTTCATTTCATCTGGTTTTGCTTTTAGAAATCAGCTTTAAGCGCTATAAAGATATGTTTGACATAATTTTCAGTTTCAGATATTCAAGAGAATATTGATGAGATGCTAGAATGCCGATGTCGATGTACGGGAAAGTAGGCTCGTTTAGTTCTTGACAGAACTTCTTGTTCTTTTTCAGCTTCATCTTCTGAAGACGACGACGTCTAACCTTGGCTCACTGATGTTTTTTTTTTTTTTTTTTTTTAGGTTTTCATACGTTAGGTCTATTTTCTTCGATTTTTGCAATGATGGTTGAGGATTTTTTTCAGGTTCAGAGTAACAGTTTTTAACTTTATCTGACTGTTTTGCATCTCCATTTAGTTTTCTTTACGCCTCGTACGTTTCGTTATCGAAACATTCAAGAGACTTTGGCCGATAGTAGTGGACTGTATTTTGTTCCGTGGATGAAACACTCGAATCTTGAGAACTTACAAACAGATTTTAATCAACGGAGGACACAATATTTACATATTTGTACATTTTGAAATATATGAATGGAATGTGGGCTTCATTGGAGTAGCATAAAATGCCCACGTCGGCGGAATACCTCGTTACTCAGGCGTCTGTTCCTTTGCTCTCGCACAGGCAAAGTCCCGGGATCTTTCATATTCGGCAGAGACGCCGCGGCACGCGCATGCGCAAACATCTACTCACGCGCAAACATCCCGCCCGGCCTTGCCATGTTCACATGCAAGAACTTCCAATAATTTTTCATTAATGCAATTGACATAAAATAATACTCAACAGTTCTTTAACATATTCTACACAGTAATTAAATACTCAAAATTATTGCTAAAATTAAACATGAAAAACACACAAATATATATATATATATATATAAGGTAATCAGTTGTAATAATAGACATTATTCCAATTTGTAGGAAGAAACATTTTTTTTTTTTAATTTAAGTTTCCATTGGTAGAATACTCAATCTAGAAATTGACCTCTTAAAAATACCCTTACAAGTTTTTACGTCTACTACCCTAACTTTATTGTCTTGTCCAGGGTATAGCTTTACTATTCGTCCAAGCATCCATTTACATGGTGGAAGATTATCTTCCCTAACTAAGACCATGTCACCTATTTTGACATTTTCTTTATCGATCACCCATTTGCCTCTTTGCTGAAGGCTATTTAAATAAGACAGGCTCCATCTCTTCCAGATTGTCTGAACTGATTTTGTAATTCTTTGCCAAGCATTTAGGCGATTTGATTCAATGTCGATCAGCGAAGGTTCGACAACAGCCGTCATGGGCCATTCCTTATTAAAAATAAGTATCAAAGGAAAGGTCCTGAAATTAAGGTTTATGTTTGCCTGTTCATCTGTATGGTAACAAAGGCTGTACATCTTGAAATAATTAGTGACTTAACTTCAGAGGCTCTAATAGCTACACTAAAAAGGTTTATTTCAAGAAGGGGAAAATGTCAGGAAATTTTTTCCGATAATGGAACTAATATGGTGGGAGCTAACAGGGATAGGTCAAGTCCCGATGAATTGAATACCTTATCGGGGGTCACTCTCTGACTGGGCAAGTTACCCATTTTTTGCTCACATTGTTTAGGATTAGCCCTTAAACAAACAATGCAGTTGTGCACGATTTTTCTGCACAAATTTCTTCCATGAACAGGCCAATATTTCTGCCTAACTTGGAAAAGCAATTGCTGAGCTCCAAGGTGCAGATACCTTTCATGATAATATCTTATAATCATTTCAGGTAGTTTACCCTTTGAAGGCAGTAGCTGAGGATGCTTACTCAAAAAAGATAACCGAGAGTTTTCCAGCCTTCCTCCAACTCTTATGATGCCTTCATCGTCTAAAAATGGGGATAAATTAAAAATCTTACTTTTGCTGGGAATACCACCTCCGGATTTTAATGCTGCTATTTCCCTTGGAAATGCATCCCTTTGCAGCTCTCTGACAAGGTAGGTTTCAGCATCTGACAGCTCATCATGTGAAAGGGGACCCAGTTTTTTGCTGAGGGGGTGTCTAGTATTTCGCACAAACCTGAAAATAAAACTACAAATTCTAATTAAACTCAAAAATTTGTTAGTACGACTTAAGAGACTTTCCAAAAATGGTTTGCTGTCCTTTAAAATCAGGGCTACATTTTCTTTAGAGTTTTTAGATTTTAGTTCATTCCGGTAGTCCTCTTCTTTGGGCTCTTGGCATTCGGACTCCTGGGATATGTTTGACTGCAAAAATGATGGTCCGTTCCACCATTTCTCACTGGATAGTAGCTGTTCTGCACTAACACCTCTTGTCAGGAGATCACTAGGGTTGTCTATACCTGCGCAATGGTACCAGGTGGAGGGATCCGTTAGCTTTGATATTTCTTGAACGCGGTTGGCAACAAACTGCTTCCATCTTTTTGAGGGTTTTTTAATCCAATATAACACTATCTTGGAATCTGTCCAGTAAAACATGGTACAATTTTTCCTTTGGCCGATGATTTCCCGAACTTTTGTACCTAAACGAGCTGCTACCAAAGCCCCCAATAGCTCCAGCCGTGGTAACGTGACGAGGTTCACAGACACCTTATCTTCTTCTCGTACCTTTACATAAACTGAGGCGCCATATGCTTTCTTGCTTGCGTCGCAGAAAATATGTATCTCAATGTCATTAATTTCCTTAACAGCAGAATTTAGAACAAATCTTGGGACTCTCAATTTTTCAAGTACCGCGAGTTCTGAGCACCAGATCTGCCACTTGCGGACGATATCTGGAGGTAAGGTCTCATCCCATGGTAACTTTCTATCCCAGAGTTCCTGCATAAGGCATTTTACTCTGACAGTATAAGGTGACAATAGTCCTAAAGGGTCAAAGATTTTTCCCAACGATTGCAACACAACTCTTTTGGTGTTCTTAGCTGAGGACAAAAATTCAACTAGACTTTTAACTTGCATAAAAAGAGAATCTTTTTCGGGATCCCATGCAACTCCCAAGACTTTAGTCGCATTTGATCCCAAGTTAACTGTACTGTGGTTTTCTTGAATGTCCATACCCTTTTCCTTCCAAATTTTCATTAGTTCTTTGTCATTTGAGATCCATTTTCTCAAAGACATTCCTGCCTTTTGCATCAAACCTCGAGCATTTTCTGACAGTTCCAGAGCTTTTTGCATGTCATTTTCTCCAGAAATAAAATCATCAACGTAGAGATATTTATCAAGTTGCTCCACAAGAGACGGATTTTCTTCAGCAAATTGCTTCAGGTGATGTCTAATAGTAGCAGACAAGAGAAATGGACTAGCTGAGCATCCGAAGAACACTCGCGCAAAACGAAAAATCTTAATGTTCATTACGTCTTTACAGTTTATATCACAAAATAAAAAACGGACTGCATCTCTATCTTTCTCCGCTAGTGAAATCTGTAAAAACGCCTTCTCTATATCAGATGCAAGGGCAATTCTGTTTAATCTAAAATTTATCAAAACTTCAAAAAGGTTCGGGTTTAAATTAGGCCCAGACCATAAACAGTCATTTAGAGATAATTGTGATTTGTCACAAGAACTGGCATCGTACACGATTCTCATTTGTTTGTTTTGTTTACGAACCGCCTGGTGAGGTAAGTAGAAGACCGGCCTATCTTCTTGGACACTTGTGCTCTCTACTTCCTCCACAATTCCTTTTTCTAAATAATCCGTAATAATTTCCGCATACTGACGATAAAATTCAGGATCGTATTGAAATTTTCTTTGAAGTGCTGAGAAACGCCGTTTCGCAACCTCAAAATTATCACCTAGTTCACGAAAATCTTTTTTCCACGGCAACTCTACTTCGTACCGATGCCCAGTAAATTTGACCGTTTCATCAAATATTTCTTGTGCTTGATCCTTCTCAAAATATCCCGGATCATCTTTAATTCCCAATCCTTCTAACTCAAAGAAAAGTTTTAAAGTGTCCTGCAAGGATTCATCTCTTGTAAGGAAACAAACATTTTTCCTAATACTTGTAATCTGATTTAATTTCCCGCCAGCTATCCAACCGAATTCCGATTCCTGTAAAATGAGTTCATCATTTAGTTTGTAGATGTTTCCCTTCAAAATCTTGAAAAAGATATCTGCACTGATCAATGCGTGGATTTCACTCGATTTATAAAACGAAGGATCAGCCAGTTCAATAAATTCAGGAAATTTAATATGAGAAACGTCTAATTCTACGGAAGGTGTGGGTTCGGTAATTTTTTCCGCAATTAAGAATTCAATTGGTTCTTCAAAACTACGATCTTTGTTCGAAATAATCGTCTGCAATTTCCATTTCATATTTTGATTCATCTCATTTAACCCTGAAACTCTCATTTTTATTTTTTGCTTCTTTAATCCCAATAAATCGCTGATTTGTTTTGACAGAACGCAGATGCTTGATGCCGAATCCGTTATAGATCGTATGGCAATCCTATTCCCATCTCCGCAATGCAAATAAATTACTGCCGTTGACAAAATAACACTTTTCTTCCTTTGATGCGAAACATTGCTCAATACAGTGGAAGAAATAGCAGGGGGGGAAATTAAGGAATCATTTCTTTCCGTTACGTCACTAGCCATATGGTCACCATGACTCGCAAGTGGAGTCATTACTTGGTTGAAGCAGATAAATTTTGAATGTTTCTGGCCGCATTTGCATTTGAAAGGGGATTTACAAGTGGCTTTTTTGTGACCTTGAGACAAACATAATTCACAGAGCTTATTCGAACGAACAAAATTGAATCTTTGTTGAATAGCTAACTTGAGAAATTTATCACATTTAAGCAGAGAATGATCATTTTTACACAGAATGCAATTCTTTTTCTTATCACTTTCGCTTGTTAAAAGTGACTTCGATTTATTCGGAACATTTGAATTTTTATTTTGAACCGTTTTGTTCAATTCACAATTTCGATTTATAGATAACAAAACTGACTCGCGTTGTTCCAAAAATTTGAGAAATTCTTCAAAGGTAGGAACATCATTAGATTTTATAAAAATCTCAAAATTCTTCCTAGACTCCTTGTCTAACTTTTGACTTAGAACGTTAATGAGAAGAATATCAGACAAATTGTTTTGATCATAATTCAATATTTTCAAAGCTCTTAAATTCTTTCGAACACAATCAATCATCGATCGAATATCTTGGGGATTTTCACGCTGAATTTTCTCAAAATTCAAAATCGCTTGGACATGAATGTCAACAACGAGTCTTTTATTATCAAATCGAGACTTCAAGGCATTATACAAAGATGAAAAGTCATCAAAATTAGAGGCTAAGTTTTTTGCCTCATCATGCAAACAGGAACGTAAATAATAAAGTTTCTGTTGCTCGGTAAGTTGATCATTAAGGGTAATCAGGTCATCAAATTGATTTTTGAATGAACTGAATTCCTCGTATTTGCCGCTAAATATTGGTAACACCAAGGGCGGAATTTTCATCTTAAACCCAAGGGATTCAGTTTCATCTACATCAACTTTAGCCTTAGTATGGGAATGACTGTCGATAATACATGAATCAATAAAGGTAGAAATCCTTACCTCCAGATTTTCTAGTCGGTCATCGCAGTCGTCTAGTTCCTTTTCAATCAACTTTAAATCGTCATCGGTCAGTTCTCTAATTTCAAAATATTCCTCCCGAAGATCTTCTACTTTCGTTTTTGTTGCACGAACAGTTTCTAATTTAATTTTCAGTTCCGATGCACTTGTATCGGAAGTAATGCTGTTCACATAGTTCTCCATTCGAGTCACTTTCCCCTTAAGGGAAGTCTTACTTCGATTTAATTTATTCATTTTTTTCGATTTAATATTCTGGCGCTCGGCCTCGGCGTACCACCTAATGGCCGATAGTAGTGGACTGTATTTTGTTCCGTGGATGAAACACTCGAATCTTGAGAACTTACAAACAGATTTTAATCAACGGAGGACACAATATTTACATATTTGAACATTTTGAAATATATGAATGGAATGTGGGCTTCAGGGTGCCCACAGGGGGGGGGGGGATTATGGCGCAAGTTGCGCCATCAAAATTTTTGGGGGGATTTTTTTAACTTATTTATTTACTAATTTAAATTATTTATCAATTTATTTTTTCAATTTTAATTATTTATCAACTTTATATTTAATTTTTTTTTCCATTTTGTTTTAAATTTACGTTTTTTTTTTTTTTTGTGCGAAGTTAATATCGAAAAATATTAATTTCTTTTCGAACGATTTGTATCTGAATTGTTGCTGAGTAATTAGAATAAAACTGCTAAGCGGGGGGAAAAAAGATACGCTATCAATTCAACTTCAGCATTACCACTGACACCATAACAAATCTCGGCTCAAATGCAAAATAGGAACTTCCAGCCTAAACATTATTTATTAGTGGCGCCTGGAACTTGTTATTTGCGCGAATGTATTAGTTGCTGTATTTCACCCTAATAGACAAATAACATCAACAAAATGACATTATATATACCGTTTTACAACTACAAAATTATGCAGTTTTTCTGGAAGTCATTAGCTACGGGTATTCCAACGTTTGATTTTATTATTTTTATTACTTTATTATTTTTTTTACACTTCAGTTCAGTTTAATCTTAACACTAGATGATAAAGATTTCTCAATGCGGAGTGTCACAGTTTCTGCCTACCGTACTGTTGCCATATTAATGTGAGATGCGCTGTTATCGACTATTTTGTAGCAGCTTGTCTCGTTCATAGTAAATGGCGGTTCAAGTTTTGTGAAATTTTAAAAGAAATCCTTCGAAGATGCCTAGAGCTCTTAAAACTTCGTTCAAATATAAATATTTAGAAGTACTTTGCAACACTGTGCACAGACAAGACAAATGGACTGAACATTGTCGCAAAAAACATGCATTTTAATTTAGAAATAATATTAATATCAAGTACAAAGTTGTAGCTGTTAAGAAAGGCAGTAGTACTTGGGATAAAGCGACTAGTAACACGGGTGCAGGCTCCACTGTTTCAACGGTGACAATGACAAATATACAAAATGCACCATCAACTTCACGGTAAGATTTATATTAAACATTCCTTGTAAGAGTATTTTAAAACTATCTTACTTTGTTAATTATTTGATTTCAAAAAGGTACACTTTATATGTATATATATATATATATATATATATATATATATATATATATATATATATATATATATATATATACACTGAAGTGACAAAAGTCATGGGATACCTCTTAATATCGTGTCGGCCCTCCTTTTGCCCGGCGAAGTGCAACAACTCGACGTGGCATGGACTCAACAAGTCGTTGGAAGTCTTCTGCAGGAATATTGAGCCATGCTGTCTCGATAGACGTCCGTAATTGTGAAAGCGTTGATGGGGCAGGATTTTGGGCACGAACAGACCTCTCGATGGTGTCCCATAAATGCTCAATGGGATTCATGTCGGGCGATCTAGGTGGCCAATTCATTCGTTGGAATTGTCCAGAATTTTCTTCAAACCAATTGCGAACAGTTGTGGCCCGGTGACATGGCGCATTGTCATCCATAAAAATCCCATCGTTGTTTGGGTACATGAAGTCCATGAATGGCTGCAAGTGATCTCCAAGTAGCTGCACATAAGCATTTCCAGTCAATGTTCGGATCCAGTCGCACTAGAGGACCAAGTCCATGCCATGAAAAAACAGCCCACACCATTACGGAGCCACCACCAGCTTGAACAGTGCCTTGCTGACAGTTTGGGTCCATGGCTTCGTGGGGTCTGCGCCACACTCGAACCCTACCATCGGCTCTTACCAGCTGAAATCGTGACTCATCGGACCAGGCCACGGTTTTCCATTCATCTAGGGACCAACCGATATGCTCACGTGCCCACGAGAGTCGCTGCAAGCGATGTCGTTCTGTCAGTAAAGGCACTCGAGTCGGTCTTCTGCTGGAATAGCCCAAGAAATCCAAATTTCTCCGCACAGTTCTAGCAGACACGTCCATTGTACGTCCCACATTGATTTCTACGGTGATTTGACGCAGTGTTGCTTGTCTGTTAGAATTTACGACTCTTTGCAGACGTCGCCGGTCTCGATCTTTAAGTGCAGGCGGTCGACCACTGCGCTGTCCATGGTGGGATGTTATGCCTGAAATTTCATACTCTCGGCACACTCTTGACCAGTGGTCGGAAGTAGCGCGCTACAAGTAGCGAAACTACTGTAGTAGCTACATTTTTTAGTAGTTTGTAGTGTAGCGCGCTATTTTTTAAAAAAAGTAGAGTAGTGAGTAGCGCGATACAAAAAAATAGTAGTTTGTAGCGATTTCTGGAAACTACTTTTAAATTTAAAAAATAAATAAATAAATGAAAAAACAGTGAACGAAGGAAACAAAACAAGGTGGTTCTTGTGGCGAATATTCGTAAAAATTGTAAAAAAAATCTAAAAAGGACAAATTTTAGCAAAAAACAGGAACAAAAAGCAAAAATAACAAATAAATTCAAAGACGATTCCTATTTCTATTCCATATTCAAATGAGGTAATTTATTAATGTAAACCTTGTTTTCGAATTTTTTTAGTCGATCCTCAAACGGTGTATTCTTGTTATTTATTTATTTTTCAAAAAGTAGCGAAGTAGCAACTACATTTCAAAAGTAGTGTAGCTCGCTACATTAAAAAAAAAGTAGTTGTAGCTGTAGTTAACTACATATATAAGAAAGTAGTTGTAGCTGTAGTTAACTACATATAAGAAAGTAGTTGTAGTTCGCTACGAAAAATATGTAGTTTTTCCAATCACTGCACTAAAGTGCATATCTATAAACATAATGGCTACTTCTGTAAACAATGGCTATGTTATGGATAAACTATAAAAAAAATAATGCAAGCTAAAAAAAAATAGCAAGCTACAAATAATGTTTGAGTAAATAGAAATGTTATAAGCTTGGTATATTAAAATAAATATATATTTACAGTATCAATCGCACTGAAATTAACCATTTCCAAATATTGCTTGTTAAATAAGTCCCATTATTAGTTTCTATCCTCGTGACAACATTGGTGAGGTGAAAACATCTTATGTACCTAATTTAGAAATTTTTTTGACTATAAACACTTTCTATTCTCTAACTATTGCAAAAATCATTTTTTTAGTTCACCCGTTAGCGATTGTTGGCTCAGATAAATATAAAAATCATTAGAAGGCAATAATTTCCATACTTACTCCAGAGAAGCCTTGGTTCACATTTTCATCACGATTACTATTAATATTGTTGTGAGGCAACCAAATTTTTGCAACAATGGACTGAAAATTTAATCATTTAATGGGGAAATTACACGAAATTTACTATTTTCCATAATAACTTTTTTAAACTAAGCTTTTTAGAAATAAATTATAGCTTATCCTGCTCCCTGTTACTGCAGCTATCTACGGTGAAAAAAATGGTTAAAATCGGTCCAGTAGTTTGGAAGATTACCCCGGTCATACGCATACAAAAGTAGTCTTTTATGTATATAGATTTATTTTATTTATTTATTTAACGCTTCAGGTAGACTTGACTCAATTTTCGTGTGAAACTAAATTCTAATGACCAGATCTATAGTGTTTTCGCTTTTTTTTTTTTTTTGTTAGAAATCAAACTTTGACTGGAAGATTTTTCCTCATATACTTATACTGCTCAAATTTTTTTTTCGTCAAGCATTAAAAATATTTCGTTGACTTATTTACCAGTATCTTAACCGCAAAGGTTCCACCACACGTCCCCAAAGAGCCATAGCGCACCTTAAAAAAGCTACGTAGTGCTGCCCATGAACGAGACAACCACACGTCTTTCCCGGGTACATTTCAACAAGATTTGGCAAAAGTTATACCATTCTTGAAAGCAGAACTTAATTTGTGAATAAAGTGCTTACTGTCTTCGGAGCGTATTTTCACACACAAACATAAACATCCTGAATTTCATCTGATGGGTTAGCACTTGATTGCCCAACAGTCATTTTGACTGTTTTTTAATTTCAATTCGAAAAACAAGTGTGAAACAATTTCAGAGAATTTTTGTGACTTTTTATACTACATGAATACCTTTACTAATAATTGTAGTCACATGCCCCCCCCCCTCTTCATTTCTTTTCAATATATACGTGTGTTTCTTTAGATTGTCCTAGCTGTCAAAATTACTGCTCGGGCAATCTAATGTTAGAAGATCACACAAAATGGAAAAGTATAGTTGTTTAGCTTCCATGCAAATTAATCCCTACGCCCTAGAAAGAAATACCGCGAGAATTTTTTTTCTTTTAAACAGACTGCGCCATTGAGCTAAAGGTAACTTCCTTCTAGTTATATTAACTGCGCACTATCTTAAAGTTTAGGAAATCTTCGAGATCGAGATAGTGGAGTAATATTTCAGTGTCATTTTACCCGAATTAAAATCAAATGTGTTGCTGCTATTGGAACGATACCGAGCAATTCTCGCCATTAAGGTAGCCGAGAGATCATGTCAGCCCAATCTGAAACTAGGGACCCGACTAGGATTTGAAGTAGTGTAAGTTTTATAAGTTTCATGGGGGTAGCGACCAAATTGACAAGGGGCCTGCCACGGCCCTAGACGACCCAACTCGCTATTTTTTTTTTTTTTTTTGTCTTGTTTCTTCTCAATCTATTCACTCAAAAAGCAGCAGGTGACAACAACTCAAAAAACTTCTAGACGGTAAATCTATTTCTGTTTCCAACTTCTGCTACGGTGGTGAAGGCGTACAGATGGCATGGATCTATCAATATCACAGCACGAAATCCAACCTGCCTTTGACTGAAAACCCTCTTCCCAGCATTAGTATTCACTTTTTGTGCAACAATACCTTGATTACGATTTTCCAACTTGTGCGCGGGTGGCGAAGGCGCACAGATGGCATGGATCTATCCATTTCCATTTCACGAAACCCAACCCACCTTCAACTTTAACCCCCTTCGCAACATCAATGTTCCGTTTTTGTTCAACAATACCTTGATTACAATTCATTCTAAATTTTCAGCTGCCACAAAAGGGGGTGGAATTAAAATTTAAAGTGTGTTAACTTCTGTCCAAAAACCTCACTTGCGGCTTAATCAACTCACAATCAGTGGTCGGAAGTAGCGCGCTACAAGTAGCGAAACTACTGTAGTAGCTACATTTTTTAGTAGTTTGTAGTGTAGCGCACTACTTTTTAAAAAAAGTAGTGTAGTGAGTAGCGCGATACAAAAATATTGTAGTTTGTAGCGATTTCATAAAACTACTTTCTAATGGAGCAAAAAAAAAGAAAAAAAACGAAAAAAAAAAAAAAAAAAGATTCAATCGAGTCTGACTGGCGCATATCGTACACGATTACATTAGCGAAAGCAGTGAAAAAAATGAATCATACAAATTCGAGCTGACCTTAGTCATATCATTTTGACGCCATACGTTCTATATGTTAGACGGCATTGGTTTCTTTGGCGTCACCATTTTCATATTCCGCCAATATTTGCATTGAATATAGTGCATGGCTGAGAAAGGAAAATTTATGAATAAGCGATAACTGAGTGTTAGTGTTTTATAGCAACCGAGAATGTCATGTAAATGAATGCTTTAGCGCTCAATGCTCAATTGGATTATTGTTCCAATATCCACCAAACATGGCAGCAATTTTAATAGAAGAGGATACAAATTTGATAGAAGATGACAATATCGAGCTGCCCTGTCCGGCGTATAATAAATACTTCACAGTTGTTGCAAAGAGTGAAAATGGAAATTTTACAGTTTCGTACAAACTTTGCACTTTGAACAAAAAACTTTCTGTTTCTAAGTCATCTGCATACAATTTAAAATTGCATATTGAAGTAAGTTAAGCATTCTAAGTTATGTTTCACACTTCAGATAGCTTATTTATTAATATTTCATAATGAATACTAGTACCGTTTTGTATGTTTTTCATATTTCTTTAGTTTTGCTTCTTTAGTGATGGAGTATTGATATATATTAAAATAATAAAAATCAATTATTAAATATTTTTGACATCATTTGACATAATTGGAAAAACGTTTTCATTTCATTTTATCGGTGGCGTATTAATAGGGATGGTGTCCAGACCGAGACCCAACCCCTCAAGGACGTAGCCAGGACTCACGTTAGGGGTGTGCAAGTAGTGGCACACCAATAGGAGGTCACTCTGACCTCCCAAAAAGTTCTTATCCGATACAAATTGGCTGATGAAATTTGAAAACATTGAGACAGTATTGCAAGGCTGAACTTCTTCATTTTATTTTATTTTTTTTTCTTTAATTGATTAATTTATTTATTTTCGTGATGCCTCGCGTCTCTTACAGTAGACATAGATAAGAATGCATTCTTGTATTTTATTTATTTATTTTTTAATCATTCAGTAAAGTTCCGAGTTTAATTCGGTAAATTAAATTTTCTCCTCAAAAACAAGCAAGCTTACTTACAATATTTCACACTAAAATTTTTATTCTTCGCATACTCAGATTAAAAAAGTTGTTTTCATGCTAAAAGACAAATTTGGGTTTGGTATAAGGATCCGTGTTAGGTAAAGAATGAAGCTGATTTTCTGATAAGTGGCGCCAAGGACTTAAAACTTATTGATGGGAGAGGAGGCGAAGGGGGGGGGGGTAGACTCTCAATGACCGAATGAAATTCCAAATTTCGCCGAGTAATAAAATACGAACTTATTTGTCTGCACCAGCATGTTGCAATGAAAAGCAGGAAAGGGGACAAAATCGTTTGTCAAAAAAATAAATAAAATGGGAGGTCACAGTGACCTCCCATGCCCTTGCCAACCCCCCTGAAGCTCAAAATTAAATTCCTACAATGAAAATTCAATTATTTTTCTCATATGTTTTTGAAAAGTAGCGAAGTAGCGACTACTTTTCAAAAGTAGTGTAGCGCGCTACATTGAAAAAAAAGTAGTTGTAGCTGTAGTTAACTACATTTATAAGAAAGTAGTTGTAGTTGTAGTTCGCTACAAAAAATATGTAGTTTTTCCAACCACTGCTCTTGACACAGTGGATCTGGGAATGTTGAATTCTCTAACGATTTCCGAAATGGCATGACCCATGCGTCTAGCTCCAACTAACATTCCGCGTTCAAAGTCTGTTAATTCACGTCGTGCGGTCATCATCACGTTAAAACCTCTTCACATGAATAACTTGAACAGAAATGAAAGCTCTGTAAAAGCACTGCGCATTTATACCTGTTCTATGCGATGCTACTGCCATCTGAAAATTTGCATATTGCTATCCCATGACTTTTGTCACTTCAGTGTATATATAACCACCAAACACCTGGTTTATTAGTATTAATGACGGTTCATAGTTTTAAGTGGCTATATATGAGCATGGCTTGCATCTTAACCCTTCACTGCACGGTGTGCCAGATCTGGTACAAACTAAATAAACCCTCATATATTCCTATAATTTTTAAATGCAGTTAAACTGAGCTTTGTGCCCCTTCTGGAACATTGCTATAACAGTTTAGTGTGATTTTTATGCACTAGTTAGTTGCACTAGTCTAGGTATTACAGTTCTTGCTTTTGAAAGAAAGAGTGTCTGCATTTCCGTTAGAAGTGTGCTTAGTCATTATTTCCTTTGTTCTAAAAATGTTTAAATACTCTTAGTGGAAAGTTTGTTTATACCACTTATGGCACAAAACACATTGTAGATTATTACACTTATCGGTATACAAAGCATATGCTATGTGCTTTGTGCCATATATAGAACAAACAATTAAAACATCATTTTTGGTGCACATTTTTAAAATTAATTTTTTTCTTCATTTTTCCTGAACTCAGGGCTATTTAAAAGGTAACAAATGATATTTTTCATGAAAATATAAAAAATCGTGCAGTGAAGGGTTAAAAATCCTGAACTGTTTTTATGCATGCGTTGAAATAGGGAATTCATTGGTTCCATGATAGCTATGGCACATGAATATTGGGCTAAAAGTTAAAAGGGAGAAAATGAATTTTTTAGTGTCTGCCTGAGAAGTTAATTTGTTTGTTTCTAACGGGACTAAGATTCTTTCATGTTGCACAATTATTTCTTGATGGCTATTACCATTTGAGAGGCACCTGGACTCTTACGAAGTGGAGGGTAGGCCCGAGATTTAGGGGATTCAGAGGGTCAACCCCCCCCCTCCCCGGCTTTGGGAAACCAATGTGTTTACCTGCAAGTGGACGGGGTTTTTACTATTTTTTGGCATATTTTACATTGAATACATACCCATTGCCCCCGCTGGAAAAGTTTGAAATGACGGTTCAGGCAAAGAGGCATTATTTTCATTTGCTAAGTGTAAGTTATATCATTGATTTAATTTCTTGTTGCTATTGGGAATTATTAATCATTTTCATAGCTATTTTTATTATATTTATCCCACCCGAATTTATTATCTGATTTTATTAATTTATGCCTCATTATAAACTCCCAAATGAGAAAATTTTCGTGGAAATTTACGACTTCACGCTTTTAGCTGATCAACACATATAAATATTACAATGATATTTATCTACCTTTTTATGCGTCATATTTTTAAATATTTGAATTGTCTTTCAATGTTTGATTTTACTATCAAAGATCGAGTTGAAATTATTGTTTTATTTATATGACACTCATTAATCTACGAAAATGTTTGTTTGTACTATAATAGTTATTTTCATTTGCATAGCACAAGCAAGTTTATTTAGTTAATGTATTGCTGTTTATTGTAAATATTTTTAACTAATCTTATCCCTTCAGATTCTGTTTATTTCACCCAGCCCTATTTAAACAAATAGTGCGTAAAAATCTTGTGATTAGAAGTATTGCATTCAGTTGAAACCTTCAGTGTCTATTTTTAAGTCATAATAAAATGATAACTTTCAGTGGCGTAGCGTAGAATTTTTTTAATTAAGTAATAATAATTGTAATAAAAAATAAATAAAAAAATAAATAATATTAAAAAAATAAATAAATAGAGAGCGCTAAAAATAAAAAATAAATAAGTAAAAGAGGGTTGGCAAAATTTTTGGGGGGGAATTTGCGCCATTGAGCTTGGGGGGGATGGGCACCCCTGGTGGGCTTCATTGGAGTAGCATAAAATGCCCACGTCGGCGGAATGCCTCGTTACTCTGGCGTCTGTTCCTTTGCTCTCGCACAGGCAAAGTCCCGGGATCTTTCATATTCGGCAGAGACGCCGCGGCACGCGCATGCGCAAACATCTACTCACGCGCAAACAGACTTATTTTGGCAGACTCTTTTTTCAGCTTTTGAGTTCTTTTTCGTTCTTTTCTTTTTCTTTTTTCACGTTCTTCTTCTTTGAACTCAAATTTATATGGACTTGCTGTTAAAATTGCTGTTTTGACTCTTTATTTTGAGGTCTTAGTCCGGTCACTCGTGGTGGAGGTAGAATTTCTTCGGCGATATGGAAAATGGTAGTGGAGGACGATAATATAGCCCAAGTCCTTCGTATCCTGTTGAAGTGAACTGTTGGATAAGGTCTGCGTTTGTACTACTGTTATCGGTGCCCCCATCGGCTAGGTGATTCATTCAATAATGTTTCTGCTGATTGTGATTACTGCATTAGATGCTATGACTGAACTTGAAGATCCTTCGGATCTGGCCTCGTTTTTTTGCAGATTTAATGGTTGGTGGGACGGCTTGTACTGAGCATCCGGCAATGGGTGATCTGTCGGATGAGAAGAAGCGAAGAGATATTCAGGAAAGACATCTGGACTACATGAAAAAACGCCTGCTTTCCTGAACCCATTCACATCAGTTTGGGCAAGAGCTGCTCGTTGAAATGATGCATTGAACATCTTTCATACTTCGTAGATAGTAATTCCTCTGCCATGATGGTTAAACATCCACTTGCGAAGTTCTTGCTCGCTTCGCGCTGCTTAAAACACATTGTCAAAGTATTAATGGAAATGGTCGGGTAAAACGGGACACACAAATTTGTATTCTGTTTTGGGCACCCCAAAAGTGCCCCGTTTTGCCCGACCATGATGCTTTTGACAACATAAAGGGATGACCCCTGAACCGTCACTCATTAGCAATATTTAAGTACATCAAACTGTAGCTAAAAGAGTTATGAACGAAGCACAATACTAACCGGAATTGTTCCGAAGGACCGAGAGGCACAAGGATTGTTGTTCTGCAGTCGAAAAAAGTAAAAAGTAAATAAAAATCTCAATTGAAAAATTTGAAAAAATATTTCTTTGCGAAAAACGTGTTTATCGTTCAGAGATCAACTGAGAATGCTGTCATGGCGTTCAAGAATCAGTTTAGCTTGTCTCCCGCGAAATAGTACCAAAGATAGTACTACCAGTCAAGCTCCGAGGCTCACTATCCCGTTTTGCCCGCATATCCCGTTTTGGGCAACTCTCCCCTACACTAAGAAAATTCCGAAAAGTTACAGAATATTTCTGAGCAACGTTCAGGGATTTAACGGATTTCCACCAATTTCCTGTGAAAAACAAGGACTGTTGGTACCCCCTGTAGGATGCCGCTTGACACCCTATGGCAGCGGACAGCAACCTAAATTGACTGAAGAGCTACTTTTCATGTTTGATAAAAGCAAAGATCGACTAGTTGTGTATGGGGGGGGGGGTCAATATTAGCTTAAAACAACTAAATTAAATATATGGTTGAGTTGAGACTGTGTGAACTTCAAAGTGTAGGTTAACTCTTTATCAAAGCAGACTTTTACACTTGTCCAATAGTTGTCTCAAATTGCTAAAACAATATTATGTGAACACTATTAACTAAGATCAAAATATTTGCAGACATAATGATATCGTTTGTTTTAAAATTAATAAAATAATAACTGTAAAAATCCCAGGGAATGCTAAAGTTAAGTCTGTTTAAAAAACTTTCGATTTTGACATTTAACCTGGATCTGCAGAATCGAAAGAGACATGGCAGACTCCAACTAAACGAATTTTACATCGTTCGACGCTGACTCCTTTTACCCCAAAGTTTAGTCCAGAAGCGGCTCCGAATCCGCTGTCCTGATTAAACAGAGCTTTGTTCCAGATAATATACTTTAAAAAGAACTCTGACAGAAACAAAATCCAAAATATTGCCGCGATCGACTGAAAATGGGCTCGAGATCGACAGCTCGATCGCGATCGACGGGTTGATGAACGCTGCCCTATGGTATCCTTGAAAGTCCCATTTGGCTCCTTGTGGGATCTCATGTACCTCGCGGCACCGCCAAGGTACTATAGGTGCCTAAATGACACCTTCCAGGGTGCCATAGAGGGAGTCATGTGAAACCCTCCATGGGGTGGCACTGTTGCTACAAAGTTTCACCCTAAAAAGACGTCATGCTGAAGGCAGTCTTAACAATGTAGAGCTTCATAAATCCGGACTAACATGGGATCCATGTTGTCCGAATTAATGAAAGTCCGGACTAAACAAAAAAAAAAAAAAACCTCCTTATAAATTGAGCCAAGGTACATCAACAAACTGCACGCAGTAAAATTTATTATTTGCATTCAAGAGAATAAAATGTAAAACTGCACAAGAGAAATTTGTGAAAATGCATTACAAAAATGCAAAATACAGCCTACAAAAATGAATTATTGCCTTAACTTTTATTTATACAGTATGCACACATAAATGGCTGTCCGGATAAAGCAAAGACCGGTTTAACGGGGTATGGATTAAGTGTCAAATAACGTAATCTGTCTTAAGTTTCTATTTTGCATTAGAAGAATATTAAATACCGTAAATTGCATTAGGTGGTATACGCAGTCATCCCAATTGATATCGTAAGTGCAGAAAGGATAAACTCTTCAACCCGCTTTTACATTACACATTATTTCCATTTTATTTCCTTCTTTTAACCATACTTACAGTCGGTGGTAGTTACACATCATCATTAAGAATGAGTAAAAATTACTCTAAAAAAATCGCACATTTCAAGCCTTATCATCCTCCTGTCTCAAGTCCTGCAACATGTAATCTGTCCCAAGTTTCTATCACGGTTTTTGAAGCAGTCAAAGATGGGATTCCGCATCTGGCAAAACACACTCGCACCCGCTCATCATCTGTCAGCAAGTCCCAATTCAAGGGGGTGTCAAGGGAATGATAACAGGTCGGCATTCGCATTAGCAGACGAAAAACTATCACAAAAATGCGAACAACTGGGATGTCTGCTTTTCGTAATGTACGTCTCCGAATCAGCCTGAAAAAACATTCCTTCTCTTCTTACACTTATGCGAGATTTCGATTTTTTTTTTCTGGAGGAGGGGGGGGGGGGGGGGAGTAAAGGGTATGTACTCAGTGGAAATTATGCCAACAAATAGCATAAACCACGCCCACTTGTATGTAAATAGTACATTAATTCTCTAAAGTCAGGGGGGGGGGGAGGAATTGACATGTCCTCTTCATCCTCTGAAAGACGAACCTTTTTTTTACAGACCAATCAAGAAACGTCAGATATTATTTTAAAGATTCTAGATATTATTTGAAAAATTTTTAAACCTCAAAATATTGCTGTCGAATGCTTAGGGGAGACTGGGGACGGTTGTGACAATTTTCATTTGCTCCCCCATAGATCCATTAGTAATGGCTGTGAGCTGGTTTAAAGTTGTTTTTATGTTAAAGTGTACATTTGCCTGCTTATAAATACTAAAATTGTTTCCGTAAGTACAATAGTTAATTCACAGGACCAAATTAAACAAAAAAGGAAAAAATGTCACAACCGACCCCACCCCAGGGGCAGTAGTGACAGTGCTTGGGGTCGGTTGTGACAAGTTCAAAAATACAGCAAAACAGTCTAGATCACTTTTAATTTCAAGTAATATTAAACGTAATTCAACATAACCTTCATCTGGGAAAGTTTCCCAGGTAGCACAAATAACCTTTAAACGTTTTATAAACGTTTTTAAGCGGTTGTCACAACGTTAATAACCATTTTACAACCTTTAAAAAACGAAGTGTGCTACTTAGGTTAACACTTAACAATGTGCCTCGTTCAGTTGAAGTAGCCTTATACCAAGTCTTGCAGCAATATGAGGTTTTTGGAATTTCATAACGTCTGTTTTGGCAACATTATGCACATCCTGTGAGTCATAGCCGTGTCTGTTCATAATAATTCTCAAGTATCAAAGAAAGATTCGACATTTATTTGTTTTATTGAAGCTTGTTACTCTTGAAAGGCTAGTTGCATGAGCTACACGAACAGACGTGAAAAATTTCAATTCATGAAATGTACGAAACCATTTCTCAGTAACCATTTTACTCTCATGTCTGCTTTCAGCTTATATGTAAGCTCAAAAGCACTTTATTATGAGCAATATAATCTATGCAGACGTTGTGTGACAGCGCTGGCCAGCTCCATCGCGTTTACGAATGAATGTTTCGTAGCAAAGACTTACGATTAACGTTGCATTTCCAAAGCTGTCCGAAAGAAAAAAAAAAGTTTCACTTCTTTATAAGCTTCTGTATGTTTCATTAGATCACACTGTCCTACTTCCGTCTTCTTCAAGCGTATTATGGGCATCAAATATGATAAAAACATGTTTTACTCGTGTCACAACCAGGGCCGCCGTTTGAGGGGGATACTGGACCTCTAGTACCGGACGCGGAGCTATGGGGGTTAGGTTATGAACATGTTGTTCCAGTAATAGTGTCAATAATTTCATCAAAAAAAAAGCTGTTTTTCAAAAAAAAAAATCTCGCTTTCCATTGACGATTCTCAATACGAAACAATTGCTTGTACAAACATTAATGAATGAAACACGCTTGCGCAAAGGAAAATGCACCGCTTTCCAAAAGCTACAGAAACTCGTCAAACGTAAAACCAAGTCTAAACTGTCATTGACAAATGTCTCTTGCACTTTAAGAACAAGAATCAAGTGGCCCGGGGACACTTATCTCAGACATGAAAAGTTATCCAATTTTTTCTGTATCCAGATACTGTATTTAAAAGTATATTTTTACAAAAACTTCGAATTGCAGTTTTTAAATTTACATTAAAATTTAAAAATTCAGTTATAAGCAATTAAACAATGCAATATTACATGTAAATGCGATTTCAAACTATTAATTTTGAAGTATGTCGAAACTCAAACGTCATAAATTGTGTTTTTCTGTTTTCAAACTTGTCGTTTCGTGTGAAAAAAAAAATGTTAAAATCATCTGGCAATTCAAATAACGTGAAAATAAAATCAGATGCATACTTTCGTAACTAAAAAAAGGGTTTTTTTTGGAAAAAAAATGTTTCTCCATTTTTTTCTCAATTGCAAATGTGCTGAAACGACGGCATAAAAATATGCAATTAGAGGGGGGGTGCATGGGGAGCCCGGCATTAAAATTAGTACCGGGCCCCATCTCTGGTAGCGGCGGCCCTGGCCACAACCGTCCCCACGCAATTTGTCACAACCGACCCCTACCCACTACTTTTGAAAACAGCAATCGCCATGGCAATACAAAATAGCCTACATAAAAAGTAATCACTGCTATTTCACTATTAAGGTTCACTACTAACGGGAGAAAACTTTCATTTCTCTATCTGTACCCATTCAACAGGAAAAGAAATCGAACAACAAAACTTACTTTTAACTGTTGAAAAGTAACCAACCCCTCTGCTAGCGTTAATGTCGCTCGATGGCTACCGCAATTCTTTGACACACATTCAGACAAACACTCTCTCTCTTTGATACTCTCTCTCTTTGCTTCAACTAGGTATTAATTATGGTTTAGCTAATATGACGACTGTCACAACCGCCCCGTGTCACAACCGTCCCCAGTCTCCCCTACATTTTTGTCCCAATATCCAATGATAAACAAAAGCTACTTCAGGAAAGGGACTATCCGTAAATGATGTCGCACTTTTTTTTTTTTTTTTCAATTTTTTTATCCCCCCCCCCTCCTACTCAATTGTCATGCTATTTTTTATTGACATATTCAAATAAAAGGAGTGATATTGGAATTTTTTCCTTCCCCTTGTTTTGTTTGGCTTTAATTGCGCCATCGAGAATTTTAAGGAGGTGGGTTTTAGGTGTTTGTTCTATGATTTTTCTTAAAGATTAAGATCAGATGCTCGGAAATAGAATGAAGTCCCATCACGAGTCAAGGTGATAATTTTTTCGATTGTTATTGTATAAAAGAGAAAAATTTAGTTTCGTACTTAATATGCTTACTTTCGAGGTGTTTCTTTAGTTTGATTAACCCATTAATGCCTGCCATTTTTTTCCAAAGATATTTTGTATACTGGTTACAAACAATGTTTAATGGACAGGAAAAATAATTAAAAAAATATTATGTAAAAAATAATTTTTTTATTAAGGAAAGAAAAATCGTCCTTTAAAAGTTACGATAGACCCCAGAGGGCACATACTATTTTGACTAAATTTTTTTTCTGCCTACGATATAATATTTAAAAAGACACTTTATAAGAAGAAATAAAATCAGCAATTGACATAAACTGGGAAGCTGGGAACAGCTTTGAAAACTTAGCTTTTTTTCTTGAGATTGTGAATGATGTAATTTTTGATAAAGATCATATTAAAACTGCTACAGAACACACTTTACAATGGTTATATACTGCTATCTGTTATTAACGAATTGAAACAATACCAAGGTACCAATTGAACACTATTATTTGGCTGAAAAGTTCATGTTGGGGAAATTCAGACCCTTTTTTAGACCGTCCCTAAAAAGGGACGCTAGGCATTAATGGGTTTTATTCCTTCGCTAGCTTTTTTTTAGACTTATTTATTTATTCATTTCCTTTTGTTATTGCTTAAACTTTTGCAGAAAATTTGGCTGAAAAGCATTCACAGACAATTTTGAAAGAAAAGGAGAGAAAGAAAAAAAAAATGCCAACTAATTGCTTTTTTTTCGAATAAAATTCAACTGAAATCATACTGCAAAAAACAAAAACACAATTATCTTAATTTTTATCTAAGGAAGAAACAAAAAGTTGGTATTTACACTTTCTAGAAAATCATTATTATTATTATTATTATTAGGATATCTTATGCAAAAGAGAACTTACGGATTTTCTATTTCGAGTCCAAGACCGCAGCTTATGAGGATGAAAAAAATCATTTAATACTGGTAGCGCCATCTCTATGCTATTTTGTGAACCTTTCTGTTAATTAATTTTTTTTTATCAGCATGTTTTCACATATTGTTAAGAAGTTTCAACATTTTTCAGATTGTTTTAAGAAAAATATTCTAATTTAATCTTAAAGTTCAGTGTTACAATTAAGTAAAAAATTTGTAAAAAAGAGAAACGCTAAAGTTATTTCGTGACATATTTTTCGTAATATGAAATCAAAATATTTAAAACTTATACCTGTCAAGTAATATTAGCATTCCATCATGAAATATAACCATTTGAAAAATTACATTTAAAAAAATGTACCTACTGAAAGATAGAAACTTAATGCATTTGCATACTTCCATACTTTACATTCATTTAAGTAAGCAATTATTCAAGTGGAAAAAAAGAATAATAATAAGTAAAAAGAGAAAACTTAAAGGAAGATTTTTTCTTGGCATTTTTAGTTTTTGATGGAGAACTAAAGTTTTGACATGGACTGAGATAAAATGGAACTTACTATTTTAAGAATTGTTGCGAAATAGAAATTATCAAAGAGCTTCCAGTGCAAATATTTTCAATGCTAATTTAATGAATAGCTTTAGCGAAGAGCTGCTGTGAGTTAGAGTCTCAATTACCTGTTAATTTCTGATACTAACTTTTGAAATGTATCGTGATTTTAAATGATGGTATAATTACAAATTATTAGTAGAATAATATCTTATCTGCTGCGCTGATTTGCTTTTTCTTCTAACACCTTCGTGGTAGCGTGGCCGAGCGGTCTAAGGCGCTGGTTTAAGGCACCAGTCTCTTCGGAGGCGTGGGTTCGAATCCCACCGCTGCCAAGAAATAATTTTTCGCTCCAACTGCTCCATTTCATAAGTGAATACGCAAAAAAGATAAAAAAGTCATTTTCAATAAGCTCCGTTTGTTGTAATTTAAGCATTGTTCAGAGCTCTTCTGGAGGAGCAACGCAAATTTTTGAAATAATGTTTTTTTTTTTCAATTAAAAAATTAATTTTCTTGTTAAGACATTTATAAGCTGTCAATAAAAAAATATCAGTAGCATTCCACCTTTTCATTACGAAGCACGTGCTCCGGGCCATTACGGTCTGTTTTTGCGTATTTCATTAAGTCCTTCTAAATGGCTTATTATCTCCTCCCAAATAAAATTTGCTATTTGAAAAGAATGTTCAAGAAGTATTTCAACGCCTCGTTGAACATTTCTAGCAATATCTCTGACAAACATATATATTTATCAATTAGTATGACTTAAATAAAAATTAATTCAAAAATAAGTAAACCAATCAGTTTACTAATTTTAGTTTTAAAATTAATCTAAAATAGTTTTACTCATCATACACTTGCCCACACTGACTTTCAAAATGTTCGAATTACGAGCAGAAACGACTTTTTTCCCGTGCAAAGAACATCCCGTTAATTTAATCAACATACATATACTATTTAACCTGCTTTTAACAAGAGTTGAATCAAGTGATGGTTACGTATTCATTATTTTCGCATATTAGCACCTCTAAAAGGAATTTTTCTCTTCGACAAAATGTTAAAAATATTTTAACACCTTTCAAAAATATTTCTATTAGTTTCTTTCACAAGCTTATATATTTATCAACTAACTAGTTTATTATTCGGCGTTGCCCGGGTGCTTATTAATACAGCATAGCTCTAAAAAAAATATTTCAATGAATTCTATCCCTCGTGGGTATATAAAAATTGCACCAGTCTGTCTTTTGCATAATTCCTTTTAATAGAAGGATCCAAAAATGCTCGCAAAAATTAGAATTTAACATGTGTTTGAACCTCTAATTTTTCTGCATCATACAATATTTGTGCCAATGTTCCAAGGTAATAAGAACATGAATTATAATTATTTTTAACTTATTTCATGCTGAAATGAAATAGGTGAGCCTTAAATTGATAATTCATTGTTAATCGTAATCTTCGTTGGAAAATATTCATATTTAAATGTGCTAAATTTTATTAATTTGTATGCTTAAAGGCTTTTCTGTATTACTCTTTATATTAAAACATGAAAGAAAATTGCCATTCTGTAACAAAAAATTTTGAGCTTTTTGGATTTTTAAAAATTTTTAAAACCTCCCCTATGTGAATTCTAGTGCATCAAGGAACATCTGTGTCAAGTTTGATAAAAATCTGACGAAAACTGAATTTGTATAAGGAACAAGGAACAAACACACAAACATACATATATACAAATATACATACTACATCCATTTTCGTAGATATAGATGTGTCCAAATTTAAAATTAATTTAAAAATAAGAAAACCAATCAAATCAATAGTTATTGCTTTAGAACAGTCATATATATTTTATCGAAACAAAAATTGCCCAAATTTATTTCTGAAAAAAACTTGGAACTCCGACTAGAAACAACATATTTCCCGCGCAAAGAAGAAATTCGGCTAATTTATTCAACCCACAAATATTTAACCTGCAATTAACAAGAGTGCAAATCATGTGATGCCTGCGTATTCATTATTTTCTCATATTTGCGCCAGAAATAAACAGAACTCGATCGGACAGCGGGAAACGCCAAACTCGACGCCCCTGTCACACGTGATACCATCTGCGGCCCCTGTCGCAGCCCCACGCGACACAAGGCTCGCGAGCCCCGTAGACCACCCCCCTCCATGCTCAACTAATGCTCACATTGCTCGACATGTGAGCAATACATGTTCAAGCCGAGCCAGCGTCGCGTTTTGTGGCACATATGGTCAGTAGGACTTTGTACGTGAGCGTCGCGTAATGTATTTGGGGCGCACCTTCGCCTAACGCCCCCATAGGTCACACCGACTAGCGTTTTTTCCACTTTTTCTGTCTGTCTGTGTGTGTGTGTGTGTGTGTATGCGGTTGGCTTTTTTTTTGGAAGTAGCATGTCTTACGGAGAGGGGAGGGGGGGGGAGGAGAAAGTTTGTTTTGGAGTTTGATTTAGTGTGAATTGTTGACCTTTCCACGCGCTTCATGTCGTTGGGTGATCAACTTTTTTTTTCTTTTCCTTTCTCTGTCTTTTCCTTTCGTTTCTTTTTTCGTAATTACTTCGGTTTCAAGTGCGTTGGTGAGAGTGCTCGGAGATACAGCAAACCATAATAAATCATCGATAGGTTTTCTCTAAAACTTTTCGCGGAATTGTGTTTTAATTTCTGCTGAAGTCTGCTCGATATATTTTCTAAAATTTTTGTTAATTGTTTCTTTTTTTAATACGCTTTTATTAGTTTCACCTGCGGGTTTGTATGCATGTAGCAAAAAAAAAAAAGGAAAAAAAAAAAAGAAAGAAAGATAAAATTCACGTCCTTTACAAACATATAAGTAATACATTTTATATTATTATCAATACTAAAGGCTAAACTAAAAAAAAATACGCTGATGTATTTTAGTGTTTTGTAACTCCGAATAAAAGATGAAACGTTCCTTGCAAATATATAATAATAATATTATTATTACTAAAGACTTAACTATATTACGTGTTGATGCATTATAAGTGCATGTAAACTAAGCGGATATTCAATAGTTTTGAAAATCTTCTTTTTAGTTTAATTTGCTCCAAAAGCGTATTTTTTTATTTATTTTAAACTATATTGAGGATTATTTCTTTTCTTTTCCTTTATATTTGTTTTAGAGGAAAGTGGGGCAAACCCGAAATCTCTTGAATTTGTGTAATACGTGCTAGTGTCAGGTGAAAATAATATCAATTGCCCTAGGCTCTAAACAAAAAAAGTAACAAGTACTAAGATTAAGTTAAAAATGTATACAACCCCTGACCCTGATTGCCGATTTCATATTAATATGAACTTCTCTGGTCATAAAGCATTTTAAATCTGAATATATTTAATTGTTTTTGAGAGGACATGGTAAACACGGAAAAGGAAAGATAATCCTTTCTAGTAAAATTTGCTAGTCACTAAAGCAGAATAAAGAGGGAAAATTGAAAATTCTTATACTAAAACCATTAATTGTTGACAAATAGAAATTGGCAACAGATAAACATTTTAAATCATTGAGTTTTCTTTCCTCGTAGGCCAACAAACAATGATATCGGTTTTCTATCCTGTAGATATGAGCCTTAGCCATATTTGCTAAAAAACGTTATAACTCCAGTTCTATTTTACATGAAAGTTCCAAACACATTTTATCAGAGGCAGAATTTTATTTCCTTTTTTTTGGTACTATTGTTTGCAGTATGTTTTCACTTCAAACATTGCGAAAAACATTTTAAAGGTTTGTAATTAACATCTTTGCTAATTAATGTCCTCCAAAGACGCGACTTAGCTAAGAACGTTCCTAATCACTTACTTTTTCAAATATTTTTTTTTCAAAATAGGTTCATCCGTTTAGCTGTACGATGCCACAGACAGATACTCAGATCGACAGATACACACAGCACGTCAAACTTATAACTCCATTTCTTGTGGTGTTAGGGGTTACTAATAAAATAGATCTTCAAATTGCTTCTGTTACCATTCTTGCGGTGTTACGCAAAATGACCCCACGAATACAAACATGACCACAGTCCCCCACCCCACCACCCCCTTCACTTTTTGGAAATGATGTGTTCCATTTTTTTCTTTTTTTTTTCTTTCCATTTTTCGAGTTTTATAGTTGTCATTTTTATTTGAATGGGACAGGCAACCATTAATATTCTCAGGGGCTAGAGAGGTAGAAAGTGCATAAGTATTAAAATATGGGATGGGAGGGAAGTGGCTTTATTGAAATACATGTCCTTATTTGGCACACATACCTTGTGCATTTATATATATTACTAGCAGTACCCGCACGGCGATGCCCGTGCAATAAATGTAAAGGAAGTCAACTGAATGAGGTTAAATTCACTCCACCCCTTTAAAGTAAAATTATTACATTCTTTGATTCAAATGTGCTTCACGACTTTTTAAATTCCTCTAAAAGTCCCGTTAAAGTTCAAAACAATTTGCCAAATAAATCAAAAAGAAATTAAGTTAAGTAAGTAACAGGGAATTTTAATTACTCAAATTTAGTCAATTTTCAAGGCTTAACTTAATACGCAAATTCAAACAACTATGTAACTTCAAGGACGAAAGAGCAGTTGGTCTTTGAAATGGACCTAGTGTTTCAGTTTTGCGTATAGAGTTAAGCCTTGAAAATTGACTAAATTTGATTAATTAATATCTCCTGTTCTAATTAACGGAGAGAAACGTGATAAAACTTTTCTTTTTTAGGAAAAAAAACCTTTCCAGCGATGTATAATGTTTGGGGGTGGGGGAAGCTGTCTCCTCGCAATAAGGGGGAATACACCAAAAAATGGGACTGATTTATTAATTTAAAAATAACTAATTCAAAATTTAGAATTCGGATTTCGAGGTGCATTTCACGGGGATACGTTCGAATTTTTGCCAAGTTTCAGGTCTGTAGGTGCAGTGGGGGCTTCTAACCATCGGTAACAAACAAACAAACAAACAGAAATCATCTTTATATACACTGAAGTGACAAAAGTCATGGGATACCTCTTAATATCGTGTCGGCCCTCCTTTTGCCCGGCGAAGTGCAACAACTCGACGTGGCATGGACTTAACAAGTCGTTGGAAGTCTTCTGCAGGAATATTGAGCCATGCTGTCTCGATAGACGTCCATAATTGTGAAAGCGTTGAAGGGGCAGGATTTTGGGCACGAACAGACCTCTCGATGGTGTCCCATAAATGCTCAATGGGATTCATGTCGGGCGATGTAGGTGGCCAAATCATTCGTTGGAATTGTCCAGAATTTTCTTCAAACCAATTGCGAACAGTTGTGGCCCGGTGACATGGCGCATTGTCATCCATAAAAATCCCATCGTTGTTTGGGTACATGAAGTCCATGAATGGCTGCAAGTGATCTCCAAGTAGCTGCACATAAGCATTTCCAGTCAATGTTCGGTCCAGTCGCACTAGAGGACCAAGTCCATGCCATGAAAAAACAGCCCACACCATTACGGAGCCACCACCAGCTTGAACAGTGCCTTGCTGACAGTTTGGGTCCATGGCTTCGTGGGGTCTGCGCCACACTCGAACCCTACCATCGGCTCTTACCAGCTGAAATCGTGACTCATCGGACCAGGCCACGGTTTTCCATTCATCTAAGGACCAACCGATATGCTCACGTGCCCACGAGAGTCGCTGCAAGCGATGTCGTTCTGTCAGTAAAGGCACTCGAGTCGGTCTTCTGCTGGAATAGCCCAAGAAATCCAAATTTCTCCGCACAGTTCTAGCAGACACGTCCATTGTACGTCCCACATTGATTTCTACGGTGATTTGACGCAGTGTTGCTTGTCTGTTAGAATTTACGACTCTTTGCAGACGTCGCCGGTCTCGATCTTTAAGTGCAGGCGGTCGACCACTGCGCTGTCCATGGTGGGATGTTATGCCTGAAATTTCATACTCTCGGCACACTCTTGACACAGTGGATCTGGGAATGTTGAATTCTCTAACGATTTCCGAAATGGCATGACCCATGCGTCTAGCTCCAACTAACATTCCGCGTTCAAAGTCTGTTAATTCACGTCGTGCGGTCATCATCACGTTAAAACCTCTTCACATGAATAACTTGAACAGAAATGAAAGCTCTGTAAAAGCACTGCGCATTTATACCTGTTCTATGCGATGCTACTGCCATCTGAAAATTTGCATATTGCTATCCCATGACTTTTGTCACTTCAGTGTATATAGATTGTAGTGTGCATTAAAGTCTCTCCTCCCATCTACTGGCGCTAGTATCGTGCCGTAATAATGACTTCTACTTCTTCTGGTTGGTTGCGATTGGTGACGAAAAACGAGATCGCGATGATATGATGGAATGGAATGAGAAAGAGTTAGAATAAAATAGTGTTTTTAACTTTGTGAAGTTTATTTTATCAAAACATACTACACTGGCGCAGTGTCGACCGTATTCGAACTTTCATCTTTAGCAAAGGGAACTACGAGGTAGGCAAAACCTTTTTGCTGTTTTAAAAATTTCAGAGTGGAATTTAAAATTTAATTTGGTTTAACTGCTTCTGACAAATACGTAAATTTAGCCATGTTCCGAGGCGCTCGGAAAGAAGAACTAAAGCTACTCGCGGAAGAAATTGGACTGATTACTACTCCAGAAATGAAAGTTATAGATTTAAAAGATTTAATTTTAAATAGTGACTGCTATAAAAATGATGAGGAGTTTGTTGAAGAATATTTTAATTCTATGATATCGAGTAGGAAAGCAAAAGAAGAGGAAGTGCGATTGGATGCACAACAGACGCGTGAGTTAGAAAAAACAAAAATTGAAGCGAATCTAGAATTAGAAAAAACAAAAATTGAAGCGAATCTAGAATTAGAAAAAATGAATGTGAAGCTAGAATTAGAAAAAACGAATGCGAAGTTAGAATTAGAAAAGATAAGTCTTGAACGAGAAAAAATAGCTTTAGAGAAAGTTAAATTAGAAAATCAAGTGGAGAATATGGATTTACGTCAAGTTAATTTTGAACCTGTATCACAAATTTCTGTGGAAAATTTAATTAATAGCGTTCGCACACTAACTATTCCCGTTCCTACAAAACAAGAAGGTTGGAATCTATTTTTCTCTTCATTGGAAAGATCTTTCAAAACTAAACATGTTCCGGACGAATTTAAAGGGGAAATTCTTTTAAACTTACTGGGAGAAAAGGCAGCAAATATTTTAGTTTACATAAAAGGTGAGGAAATAAATGATTATAATAAATTAAAAAATATGGTTCTGAGAGAATTTGAACCAACTCCCTTAATTTGCTTACAGAACTATCAAAGGGCAAGACGCATGCAAGATGAGACCCATGTTCAATTTGCTTCGCGACTTGCGACTAGTTGGGATCAGTATTGTAATTTAAGAAACGTTAATGATTTTGATTCTTTAAAGGAATTAATTGTCAGTGATAAATTATATCAAACACTTGATCAGGAAACTGCCATACATATAAATATAAAGCAGGAAGAAAGTTGGTTTAAACCTATTAAAATGGCAAGAGAATGCGACATGTTTTTTGCTTCAAAAGGAAAGTCATTTTCTGAGGTATATTCAAGTTATAGAGCTTCTAACAATCAAAACCATCAACGAAATATCCCTAGACAAGCCCATAATCAAGTGAGACGTGAAGAAAACAGAAAGATAGAATGTTATATCTGTGGGGGAAATCATTTAGCTCGGGACTGTGCGAAAAAGTACTCTCCATTGGGAAAGGAAGATTCAATAATAGCGAAAGTTAATTCCGAATATTTAAAATCACCAGTTGCTCTTCAACCTCTGAAGTACGTTTCAGTTTACGTTAACGGGAAAGAAGTAAATTGTATACTTGATTCTGGATCGCAAATTTTCGTGTGCAATTCTAACATATTTTCTGACACTTGTAATGACGAATTCGGTTCGATTTATTTGAGTTCAGCATTCGGTGAAAAAGTAGAGGCTCGATTAATAAAATCAGTTGTCACTCTCACAAAAGATTCTTTCTTGAACCACCCAATGGAATGCGTAATTGCAACCACAGATAAATTAAATGTGCAAGCGCTAATGCCACCTTCTTTGTACGAGTCATTATGTTCCATTAATAGTGAACCCACATCATCTGAGGAAAACTTTCTTTCCGGGGAAGCAGACTTACAACGCTTGCAATTTGAAGAGGAAAAAAAGGAAGTAAATCAACAGGAAGAAGAAGAAATTAGTAATACGTTTAGTGTTGAAGATGGCTCAGATGAAGTTAATTTGAACATGGACAGAAATAAATTGAAGTATGAGCAGAATAATTGTAGTTCTCTTGTGAAGATTCGAGACGAATTAAAGCTTAACAAAGGTAATTTTACGCTAATTGAGGACTTAATTTATCATAAGGATAAAATTCTTGGTGAACCAGTATTGCAGCTAGTGTTACCGCGATGTAAAGTGGGCGTGGTTTTGAAATTAGCTCATGAGTCTGTTTTCGGAGGACATATGGGGGTTAAGAAAACCAAAGAAAGGATTAGGTATAATTTCTTTTGGCCTAATATGTCTAGTGAAATTGCTACTTTTGTCCAGACTTGCGAAGGGTGTCAGCTTCGGAAAGCAGAAAAAATTGGAGATAGGGCGCCAATAACACCAGTAGGTCGTCCCGATTTACCCTTTGAAGTAGTTAACATTGATGTCATTGGACCAATTGATCCTCCTTCCAGCAGAGGACATAAATATGTTTTGACTATGATGGATCAACATACTCGTTGGCCTGAAGCAGTTCCACTGCGGACCCTTACAGCCAAGTCTGCATGTGACGAGTTACTGCAGATATTCTCAAGGACCGGAATACCAAACATAATTGCCAGCGATCAAGCAACAAATTTCAAATCTGCTCTTACTGAGGAATTCATAAAACGAATTGGATGTAGTCCCAGATTTTCATGCCCAGGCTATCCGGCCAGTAATGGATTAGTTGAACGGTGGAATAGAGTGTTGAAAGATATGCTTCATCATGTCATCCGTGAAGATCGTAGAAATTGGGATCGTCAACTGCCTTTCCTCTTATTTGCTTATCGTGAAGTCCCAAATACTACTACAGGCGTATCGCCATTTAAACTACTCTACGGTAGAGAAGCTAGGGGTCCTTTATCTATACTCAAGTCGTCATGGGCAGGTGAAATACATCTTCCAACAAACATTTCCCAACCAGTTGCCGAGTATCTCCAAGAAATGAAAATTAAAATGGAGAAAGCTGCAGAAAGTGCATCATTGACTGCTGCCCAAAAACAAAAGGCTTACGCGGATTATTTTAACAGAAAGTCATCTGTAAGGCATTTTAACCTGGGAGAAAAAGTTGTTTTGCTTATTCCTGACAGCAGTAATAAGATTTACGCCCGTTGGACCGGACCAGGGGAAATAGTTGAACACCACCCTCCTCATTCTTACAAAGTTAAATTACCGGATGGAAGTGTGAGACACGTTCACGTCAATAAAATAAGGAAATACTATCCTCGTGCTCTTGCGGTTGGAGTAATCTTTGAAGATGAGCTCGAATTCGGAGAGATACATCCAACACCTAACTTATCAAGTTCTACCGCTAAAAAAATTATCGACGAAGCAGATTTGAATCATTTAGATGGTGTAAAGAAAGAACAGCTGTTAAATCTACTGATGGAGCATCAGTCTGTCTTCACCGGGAATGTGAAAATAGCTAAAGTAGGTGCACATAAGATCCGTTTGATCCGTTTCCTATGGACGAAGATAGCAGAAATCTGACTTCATTTAAAACTCACAGACAGCAATATCGATTCAAAGTTATGAGCTTCGGTCTAAAAAATGCGTCTGCTACATTTCAGCGGGAAATGAACAAAGCATTGTATTGTTATAGGGAATTCTCACGTGCCTACATTGACGATATTGCTGTTTTCTCCAAAGATTGGAATGAGCATCTTGTTCATTTGAATTTAATCCTCACAAAGCTTGATGAACTAAACTTCACAATAAATCTCAAGAAGTGTGCTTTCATTAAAACGCAGATTAGATACTTAGGACACGTAATTGGTTTGGGGAAGCATCAGCCAGATCCTGAAAAAACTGAGGCAATAAAAGGTTTAGCTCGACCTACGACAAAGAAGGAACTCCGAAGTGTCCTTGGACTTTGCAACTATTACCGGGAGTACATCCCAAAGTATTCCGAGCTTGTTTACCCGCTGACAGAGCTCACCAAAAAAAGAGTTCCTGACCCTATTCCATGGACTGAAGAACATAATTCCACTTTTGCTCTTTTGAAAAGGGCCCTGGTGGAAGCCCCCTCTCTTTATTCTCCTGTTCCTAATAAGCCATTTATTATTCATTCGGATGCGTCTCAGATTGGCGTGGCTGCTTGCCTTTCACAAAAGCGAAATGATAAGTGTTATCCTATTGCTTATGTGAGTCAAAAGCTGACAAAGGCTCAGCAAGCTTGGTCCACAATAGAACGTGAGGCATTTGCTATTGTATGGAGTTTAAAAAAATTTGAAGTATGGGTATTTGGTAGTGAAATAGAATTTTATACTGATCATAATCCTTTGCCATACTTGACAAGAAGTGCTCCTCAATCTTCGAGATTGCAGAGGTGGGCTTTCGCCCTTCAAAAATTTAATATTAATATCAACCACTGTCCTGGGTCAAAAATGCCTCACGCAGACGCACTCTCTCGCCTTATTTAAGATTGAGTTTCATGGTGACACATCAATCTTGTGTGGGGGGTGTAGTGTGCATTAAAGTCTCTCCTCCCATCTACTGGCGCTAGTATCGTGCCGTAATAATGACTTCTACTTCTTCTGGTTGGTTGCCATTGGTGACGAAAAACGAGATCGCGATGATATGATGGAATGGAATGAGAAAGAGTTAGAATAAAATAGTGTTTTTAACTTTGTGAAGTTTATTTTATCAAAACATACTACATAGATAAAGCTAACTTCAACTCTTATAAGAGAAATAATTGAAAAATGAAATAATTATAAAATGCTAATAATAATAATACTACAAACGTGAACCACATAACGTGCAATATGCTATTGCCGTGTAAATTGCTCACGGAATGGATTGTTTAAAAAGTATTATGAAAACGAACAGCTCATAAAATAAATTTAATAAATCATTACATATTACTGTAGCTTACTGCCTGGCGTTGCCCTGTATTGCATTATGTTTAACTTATTTCATGCTAAAATGAAATTGGTGAGCCTGATATTGAAAATTCATTGTTAATCGTAATCTTCGTTGGTTATGTGTTAAATTTTATCCATTTGTATGCGAAAGACTTTGAATTTTGAGCTCTTTGGATTTTTTTAAAATTTCAAAACCCCGCCTATGTGAATTCTAGTGCATTAATGAACCTCTGGGCAAAGTTTGATGAAAATCCGACGAAAACTTGATTTGTATAAGAAACAAACATACAAACAAAAATACATACAAATATACATACAAATATACATACATCCATTTTTATATATAGATAGATAAAGCAAAAGCAAATACCACAAATTATCATAGTATACGGGGACAAGAACCAACTCCAGTTATGAAACTCACGTCTGTAGGTCCCACTCGTGAAAGTAAATTTTGTTTTTATTGTGCTCAATAATTCACAGATAGTTAAATATTTTCTTCGGTTGCCAAACTTATCATGGAAAGTAACCGTCGTGAACTGCAACCTGTCACGATTTATCGTGCCAAACGAAATTTCCCCGTGTCAATGGCGGCAAAAAAAAAAAAAAAAGTGTCCACCCAACCACCTCTCTCTGGCAAGATTATCTACTTGGCGGTGTTCTGCAAAGGTAAAAGGCCAACATAAAATCGCCTTTTGAAAGCAAATATCCGGATGGCGGTAGATGAAAGCTACGATGACCCTCATTCTGCAAACACGGCGTTGGCGTTTACGGACTGCTCTACACCTTGGTGGAAGATAAAAGTTAAATGTCTGTATGAGAGATTGAAGTAAAGACAGAATCAGACATACACTGTTAAAGCTACAGGTTGCACAAGGTATCTTTATGGGTGAAACTTTGTCGCACCAGCTCAAGGGCGGATCCAGAAATGTGCCAAGAGAGGGGCGATTGTTTTTTTTTTTTTTCCTACTTGTCCCCCTTTTTTACCACATATCTTGGTTAACACGTTTACAAATGTTTCGGTCTTCAATTTCGAAAATATTCCAGATCAGAGCCCGGAATCCCAACCACTTCTCACAGTGTCATCGAAGATCGCCTAAAATTGCCTTTTTTGAACTTCTAAGTCGAAAACTGCTGGAGAAGAGTCCCTCAGTGGAGGGGCGATCGCCCCCCACCGCCCCTCCCTGGTATCCGTCCCTGAACCAGCTGCCCGCCCTGAAGGGTGCCATATGGAGTCAAAGGGGTGCCGCTGGTGCTACAAAGTTTCATCATTAAAGGTAACTTATGCAACCTGTGGTTTTTACAATGTACAAATGTACTGGACTCGTCATTACTTAGAAAACCTTTCAGATTTTTTGTTAGAATTATTGGTAAGCAATTTTATAACTTAGCTGAAGAAATTTGGGGAGTCGTGGTCCAAATTCGAATGTCGTGTGCCTCGCCTTTACTACTAGATCCTCATTTAGGAGCACCTAAAACTAAAATTTTGGGAAGGGGGGAAATTTTCAGTTTTACGAATTAACTGAAAATTTAACAGCATGATAAAAACCGAGCATGCACGCACATTGCACTCCATGTCATATATATATATATATATATACATAACATCTAATGATAACAAACATTCATCATCAATAAAAATGAAAAATATTTAAAGAGGCAAAATAATCTCAATGTCGTAATAAATCTTCAAATTTGGAAAATTATCAGAGAAATTCACCGAATAAGGATATTTTTGAGAAGTCATAGTGACCTCCCGTGACCGCACACCGGGGAGTCCTTCCCCTTTCGCCAGATTGTGCCACGGGCCCTTCCCATTTTCGTCAATCATGTACAAAAATAAGTTTCAAACACTTTTTTTTTCTATTTCAGGCCCTTTTTCAGTCCAAATCCTATTGCTGTGGGATCACTAGCTCTCAACCCCCACCCCCGTGGGATGACATATCGAAGGTATAATAATAAGTACTTTTAGCTTTACAAAAGGATTTAAAAAGAAATGAATTAAAAACCATTTACATATTGTAAATAAGGGTAACTTGGACCCTAGGGGGTTACTTGAACCCATTACAGAAAATGATAAAATCTGTGTTTGGTACTTATTAGAGTTGAAGATTTGCACGTAGTTCCGCGTTTCTCCACTAGGTAGAAGCACTCTGCAGTCTCTAACGCTACTACCAAACCCAGATTATGTCATTTTACTGTTGGGCTCAAGTAACACCCCAGGGTCCAAGTAACCCTTATTCACAGCATTGCATTTTAAAGACAAAATGTCTTGAAAAGATTTATTGACAACAATCACATAAAAATCAATCAGATATTATAAAAACAATTTTTTTGCCGTTTTTTTGTCAATTCACTAACGACAAAAATTAAGAATTTATTATTATTTTGGCAGCAAATTTTCAGTATCCATCATCTCTACATTATCTTCCACTTGTCCTTTTGCACTGCGAATCGGAGGCAACAATTCATAACGGTAAAATTCTGAGCTCGGCTGCGAAGGTTTGAAACAGGGTGTTGGAATTTCGTACGAACCCCTTTGTCGTTGCAATGATTCGTCTTCGTTGTAAAATGGAAAGGACGCCAAAAGCCAGTGCCGACTTTTGTCCTCCATCGATTTTCCTGTGTATTTTGTAAAAAATAAATAAATAAAACACATCACGGTGAGTAATATGCTTGCAATTTTCTGTGCATTGTAAAAAATATAAAAATATCTTAAAATGAATAAAAAAGTCTGTTTTTTCAACAAATCATTAATTTTTCTGCTCTTTATAAAAGAATAATAATTAAATCACAGTTTAAAAAACTAAAAAAATACGCTTTTAGAGTTAATTAAACTATAAAGCTTTAACACATGATGTAATATAAGTTTACATACTTGTATAATACATTAACATGTAATATAGTTTAACCTTTAGTATTAATGATACTAACTAATACATGATAGTATTAAATATATTGCTTTTATATTTGCAAATAACGAGAGTTTTATCTTTTATTTACAGTTACATGCAAACAGCTGAAACACTCGCAATACATCAGCATGTAATAATTTAGTTTAGCATTTAGCATTATTTAATAATACTGTTAAATATATATTACTTTCATATTTGTAAAGAAAGTGAATATTATCTTTTATTCACAGTTACATACATACATACATACAAACAAACCCACATGCGAAACTAATAGAAGCGTATTAATATTAAAATGCTTAAAATGAAAATTTAATTTTCTTGTGCATTGTAACATGGAAATCTCTCAACATGAATTCAAAGATCCGTGTGTTCGGTTCCTATTTAATTTAGCCTTGCAACAAATGCAATTTTCTTGTTCATTTAAAAAAATACAAGAACATCTAACATAACTAGTTTTTCGTCGATTTTCTTGTGAATTGTAAAAAGGAAAAAAAGTATATTAGCCTGGATAAAAGTTTTTTCAGCAGGACGTCGCATTGGGCTGAAGCAAATATTGCTTACATAGTACAGTTGAACCTGTCTATCTCGATTTTCACAGGACAGGATTAAAATTCGAGATAAGGAGCTTTCGAGATAGAGGTTTTGAAAAAGTTGTAAAAAGAAGAAACTATGTACAGAAAAAGTATGAAAAAAGCAAAATCTTTTCTATTCTATTCTGCTGCATTTCTATCTACTATAATTTCTGATTCAGGATTTATCTTAAGGATTTTTAAAAGTTTCAAATAAACTCACTGTCGTCATTGGACTTCAGATTTTCCGAACAAACTGCTATATTTTGATATTTATCCAGCACCTTTTTTCTTGCTTTTTTAACATGTTCAGTAGACCAAGCAGCTGGTAAGTCTAATTTTTCTTCTCTTTCTATACACATATCACTGCTAGAACTACGCGATAATGCATCTATGGGGGAAACAAATTATTTTTAACCAGGTTGAAAAATAAGAAAAGAAAAGAAATAGAAATTACGTTGATGTTCCGAAACAATGAAGATCTTTCTAATATTTCTTCCCATCACTAAATTAGGCCTTTAAGCATATAAATTGATAAAATTTAACACATTTAAACAAGAGTATTTTAGAACAAAGAAATAAAATCAGCAATTAACACAAACTGGGATGATGGGAATAACTTTGAAAACTTCGCCTTTTTTCTTGAGATTGTGAACGATGTAATTTTTGATAAAGATCATATTAAAACTACTACAGAACACACTTTACAATGGTTATGTGCTGCAATCTTTAAATAACGAATTGAAACAATACCAAGGTACTAATTGAACACTATTATTTGGTTGAAATGTTCATTTTGGAGAAATTCAGACCCTTTTTTGGACCGTCCCTAAAAAAGAACGCTAGGCACTAATGGGTTAATAAGCACCCGGGCAACGCCGTAATAAGCTAGTCACACATAAAAGGAAATAGAAAAGCTCACTAACTCTCAATAACAGTAGATGAAAACGAAGACATTTTAACATGAACAGTTAACATAACAAAATAAAGTTTCGCATCATTTGCACCACCAGTAATCACACAAAATGTACATAAATGGGGAATCATGAAATCCCCCCCCCCCCGCCCTATGGGTCTTCATTAATTTGTCAACCTACTGTATATTGCTTTAATGAACCTTTTTTTTCTAAAGCCTAAATACATTTTACAATCGCATCCTATTAATCAAATCGTTGTGATAGGTACGGGGGACCTTGGAGTGAACAGTGAAAAGTGTATTTTAAAAATACGTGTGGCACTCGAGGACTGCCACGGTAAAGCTATTGCATACCTAGCATTTTTTTATCAACTTATGCAATTATAATTACTTATTTATTTTCTTTATGCAGTATTTTTTTCCCTTGATATTAATTCAAATTACACTTTTTGAGCGTGGTGACCGAAAACGCAGGCCATCCATAGATATATCTATCCGTGTGTACAAAAAATTTAATCTGTGATGTTCTTACAAAACATCGTTTTCAATTTTGAAAAAGTGAAAGCAAAAGACAAAAATCTGGTGTGGACCCCACACTACTTCCTTTTATGTGTAAATTTCTTAGTAGTTGCCTTAAGTGTTAAAAAAAGTGCTTGGAGTGAGCAAGGTAACAATTCAAATATTTACTCCCCTAATCTGCCACGAAACAATGCAAAAAATATTTTACAATGGTTAACTTTCTAAATATTGCTGATTTTAATATCATTCAGTGAATTTTTCGCAAAATATCGCCAATAGCGCCAAGTTGAACCCAAATTCAAAAAATATTTTTTTCGCCAAATTTGTCGTGTCAAACACTTGGCAACCAAAAGCTTGGCGAAGATATCGCCAAGTGGTCGAGCCAATTCATATCACTTGAATCTGCATTGAAATTAACACTGATTTACCCTAAAAAATCTGGTATGGACCCCACACTACTTCCTTTTACGTGTAAATTTCTTAGTAGTTGCCTTAAGTGTTAAAAAAAGTGCTTGGAGTGAGCAAGGTAACAATTCAAATATTTACTCCCCTAATCTGCCACGAAACAATGCAAAAAATATTTTGCAATGGTTAATTTTCTAAATATTGCTGATTTTAATATCATTCAGTGAATTTTTCGCAAAATATCGCCAATAGCGCCAAGTTGAACCCAAATTCGAAAAATATTTTTTTCGCCAAATTTGTCGCCAACTTGGCGATATATCGCCAAGTTGGCGTCAAACGGCGACCAAAAGCTTGGCGACATATCGCCAAGTGGTCGCGCCAATTCATATCACTTGAGTCTGCATTGAAATTAACACTGATTTACCCCAAAAAAGGGGTAAAACACCCCCTTGGGAACATTCAAATGCAACCACAAGGGGAGGTGCACAACTAGACCATCCTCAGAGCCTACATACCAAGCTAGAAGCTTCTACGGCATATAGTTTTTGAGTTATGCGACCCACATACGCACACACGTACATACAGACGTCACGAGAAAACTCGTCGTAATTAACTCGGGGGTGGTTGAAAAAAATTTTTCGGCTGCTTATATGTTGCTAGGTACATATACACGTGCTGACAGGTCAAAAAAACTAAGGAATTTTCATTCGGGGGTGAGCAAAATCAAAATTTAGACTCAAATTTGAGTGATTTTTTTTTCGCGATCACAATACTTCCTTTACTACGTAAAAGGAAGTAAAAAGGGATAAAACACCCCTTGGGAACATTCAAACGCAACCACAAGGGGAGGTGCACAACTAGACCATCCTCAGAGCCTACATACCAAGCTAGAAGTTTCTACGGCATATAGTTTTTGAGTTATGCGATCCACATCCGCACATACGTACATACAGAAGTCACGAGAAAACTCGTCGTAATTAACTCGGGGGTGGTTGAAAAGGATTTTTCGGCTGCTTATATGTTGGTAGGTACATATGCACGTGCTGACAGGTCGAAAAAACTACTGAACATTCATTCGGGGGTGAGCAAAATCAAAATTTAGACTCAAATTTGAGTGATTTTTTACTTCCTTTTACGTAGTAAAGGAAGTATTGTGATCGCGAAAAAAAAATCTGGTATGGACCCCACACTACTTCCTTTTACGTGTAAATTTCTTAGTAGTTGCCTTAAGTGTTAAAAAAAGTGTTTGGAGTGAGCAAGGTAACAATTCAAATATTTACTCCCCTCATCTGTCATGAAACAATGCAAAAAATATTTTACAATGGTTAATTTTCTAATTATTGGGGATTTTAATATCATTCAGTGAATTTTTCGCAAAATATCGCCAATAGCGCCAAGTTGAACCCAAATTCAAAATATAATTTTTTCGCCAAATTTGTCGCCAACTTGGCGATAGGTCGCCAAGTTGGCGTCAAATCCTTGGCGACCAAAAGCTTGGCGACATATCGCCAAATGGTCGCGCCAATTCATATCACTTGAGTCTGCATTGAAATTAACACTGATTTACCTCCAAAAAAAGGGTAAAACACCCCCTTGGTAACATTCGAATGCAACCACAAGGGGAGGTGCACAACTAGACCATCCTCAGAGCCTACATACCAAGCTAGAAGCTTCTACGGCATATAGTTTTTGAGTTATGCGACCCACATACATACATACGCACACACGTACATACAGACGTCACGAGAAAACTCGTCGTAATTAACTCGGGGGTGGTTGAAAAGGATTTTTCGGCTGCTTATATGTTGGTAGGTACATATGCACGTGCTGACAGGCCGAAAAAACTACAAAACATTCATTCGGGGGTGAGCAAAATCAAAATTTAGACTTGAATTTGAGTGATTTTTTTTTCGCGATCACAATACTTCCTTTACTACGTAAAAGGAAGTAAAAATCATTCAAATTTGAGTCTAAATTTTGATTTTGCTCACCCCCGAATGAATGTTCAGTAGTTTTTTCGACCTGTCAGCACGTGCATATGTACCTACCAACATATAAGCAGCCGAAAAATCCTTTTCAACCACCCCCGAGTTAATTACGACGAGTTTTCTCGTGACGTCTGTATGTACGTATGTGCGGATGTGGGTCGCATAACTCAAAAACTATATGCCGTAGAAGCTTCTAGCTTGGTATGTAGGCTCTGAGGATGGTCTAGTTGTGCACCTCCCCTTGTGGTTGCATTTGAATGTTCCCAAGGGGGTGTTTTACCCCTTTTTTGGGGTAAATCAGTGTTAATTTCAATGCAGACTCAAGTGATATGAATAGGCACGACCACTTGGCGATATGTCGCCAAGCTGGCGTCAAACACTTTTGATCGCAAAGTGTTTGACGCCAACTTGGCAACATATCGCCAAGTTGGCGACAAATTTGGCGAAAAAATTATTTTTCGAATTTGGGTTCAACTTGGCGCTATTGGCGATGTTTTGCGAAAAATTCACTGAATGATATTAAAACCAGCAATATTTAGAAAATTAACCATTGTAAAATATTTTTTGCATTGTTTCGTGGCAGATTAGGGGAGTTAATATATTTGAATTGTTACCTTGCTCACTCCAAGCACTTTTTTAACACTCAAGGCAACTACTAAGAAATTTACACGTAAAAAGAAGTAGTGTGGGGTGCATGCCAGATTTTTTTTTTCGCGATCACAATACTTTCTTTACTACGTTAAAGGAAGCAAAAACATTATTATTTAACTTGAGAAAAGCCTCGAATAAGAATCACGTGAGAAACAAAAATATCAAATTTTAAATTCGCTGTCCACCAAATGTTGAGATGAAGTACCGAATGATGATTTAAATGGAGGAAAGCCTTCGAAAATCAGGGATTTAGATTTCAATTACAGGTTTTAATTTCACAGAAGTTAAGGGGTTTCAATTAATTTCTCCCAAACTAATTGATGTTTCGAAATATCCTTTCTTAATGGACACTTTCGTAATCATGTGGACATGCCAAATTTTAAGTCTGAGGCTTCAGCGGTATTGGATGTGCGTTGGTATATCTTAGGACATTGATTTATGTATAGATCAAAATTTCAAAAAGACTATAGAAATGAATTTCAATATGTAATCCAGAGACGCCTTACATTCAAAATTGTCATTATTACGATCACTGTGATCACGTCGGAGTGGTTGGTGTTAGGTTTTTTCGTTACGGAATTTCTTGATTCAGTCGCTGCTCAAAGCCCGCGATAAAAGCTATGCAATAGCTTAAAAATGTATTTCATTACATACTGATTTTATTGATAGTTAAAAAACTCGTCCGCTCAAACGAAATACTGATGTGCCCTTGGCTGGTTGGTTGCATGAGGTTTTCTGGCACAAGAGCCTTCATGGGCTATACTGCGCCAAACGATGATAACTCATAAAACTTATGACAGTTTGAAAATATTTTAAAAACGGATACATAAACAAAGTTAAAAATTTTAACTAATCAAGCGAAAGAAGGAGTAGTCAAATAATATTAAGTAAAACTAGAAATACAAAACGAAATAAAGACGAAACAAACAATAAGGCAAAGATAAAACCATTAAATTCGTGACATAAAACCAATCTCATGCAAAAAGGGGAATAAACCAGGAAGGGGTGTGTCCCCAAGTAATTCCGTCAAAAATGGATGAAAATCCTATACTATAATACGAGAGATGTTTGCCAAGTCGAAAATCGCCCCAGAATTAATAAACTCCGGTAAACTTGGGGGTCTGGGGTTTTTGGCCACGAGGAATCGATTGGCGCCGGTTTTGAAGCGCTACGGTCGAAAAGTTCGGAGTTAGGGCCATGCTCCACATCAGCGTAAAACGCGACCGAAACTGAAGGCAGAAACCGAAAATCCGAGTAACTTTCCATAGGAACACCATTGACTCCCTTTTACGCTTCTGCCTATTTTTTCTGCTTTACGTCGATGTGGAACATGGCCCTAACAGATAGGATTCATTAAAAGTTTGAGAAGATTTCTTACTACGCCATTTTCTTTATGATTACTCTTATTGTTATACTGTTTCATAGCAACCACGTTTTAACAATGGATTTCATATTTAATCACATCAGCGTAAATTTATGTTTTTATGGTATTTAACAAATAATTTTTGGCAACATGATAGAATTGTTATTGGTTTGAAATTTAAAAGAGATCGATCAAAATAAAGTTAGAATTGGGTATGGGCAGCGGTAGAGCCGCTATATAGACAGGCCGACGCATCAAGCTTAAGTTTCACCACTTTGGATCCAATTTATTAACTTTCACTTTCATTTTTCATTGTTGAGGAATTAGGGTTCCCAGAGCAAAGTTTCGCGACATTGCCAAGCTTTGTTAATTTACGTAAAAAGTTACCAAAAGCGATAACTGACCAGAAAAGACAATCCTCACATACGCGCTGGATCCAAAGTGGTAATCTTGATGCGTCGGCATCATCAACTCCGGTAAACTTGGGGGTCTGGGGTTTTTGGCCACGAGGAATCATGAGGTTTGGTTTTTCTAAATAAATTTGTCAAAAATATTGAACTTCAACTCACTTTAATCTTTACACTGCTCACTTTGTAACATTTCTTTAATTGTATAATTTTTTATTATCAATTACATTTTATTTCCTATGACTTTTCAAACTTTATCTTTGTATAGAATAGTTCCTTTTTCAAACTCTAACTTTGTTTAAAATAGTTTACAATGGTGCCCTTTAACCGGTTATCTTTTCACCAATGGTTTCACAAATTTTCTTACGGCATGTATTGTTTTGATAAATTACAATTGAAAATTTAAATCTTCGAGTTAGCTTCGATACCTGTTTTCTTCGAGCGGAGCTCGGTCACCCGCTGGTGATTAAAATATTTAAAACGTATATGATTAAAATTTGGGCAGTTACATAAAATATGCAACACTGATTAGCAGTACAATTCATACATATAGGTGTTGGTTCGGCTGGAATATCATCATGTTATACATGAAGTACGAGATATTTTTCATCTCCATTCTCTACCTTTCAATAGGTAGCCTCAATAGGTTCTCTCTCCCCCTTTTTGCGCGACTTAACCAGTTAAAAATATTCATATAGTTGTGTTTTTACTTGGTACACCGTAGCTGCTACTGAACTCTTCATCGTTAAGAGTGTCAATCAAGTCAGCAACAGAGAAATCTTGATAGTTGGTCTGTCTTTCCGACCCCAAAAGAAAAGGATTTTTTACTGAGGCTGAGGATAATGATGCCGACGGCGATGCCTGTTTTTTGAACCCAAAATGTCGTCTATGTTTTCGAAGGAATACAGGCTTGTCTTTGGGTGGTGAGACAGATCCGGAGCGATCGCATACACTGGCAATTTTTTTCGTCCTGTTTCTTGGCATACTTCGCCGGTGCGCTCGATTTATAGATGCGTGAGAGCTTTTTATTTTTGTGCAACGAACAGAGGTGCTCATATTCTTAGACACACTACAATGGAAATAATTAGAATAAGAAATAATTAGAACGAGTAAGAGAATTTAACTTTTAATTTTGATGAAAACATTTCTAAGTTATACTTTATTTTTCAATGTTGACATTAATCAATAAAAAGGAAATAAAACTTAAATGACATTAAAATTTAACAGCAATTTTAAAATTGTTATTTCTTTTCTTTCTTTCTTTTTTTTAAATGACCTCTAATAGAATGCAGAATCTCTCATTGTTATTGCACTTGCATCAAAAGAAAAAAAAAAAAAAGGCTGGCTAGTTAGTCACATAATTCAATGGCAATAATACATCTATGGTGCTTTGAACCTGGAGCCCAGACACCCGAATCGGATAACGTTTCTTGAAAACGTTCGCGAAGCACCAGAGATTAAAATCCTAGTTTGAGATATTAAGCGTAATCATGGAGAGAGCTATCTTATACTAAAAACAGGTCCGTCATTTGTGAATCAGCCCCCCCCCCCCCCAACCGTTTTAGAATATTAATGTATTTATATGGAAATGGGAGTGATTTTTCGTGTTTTTTGGCATAATTTGCATTGAGTAATAGGATGTATATCTTATGCCTCCTTCCCCCTGGGGGGGGGGGGTATTCAAAATGACGGGCCTGATTAAAAACCATGAATTTACCTTTTTTAAAAAAAAAAAAAACTTATTTCCGCTAATATGTAACCACTTAAAAAGTATGTAATTCAATATATTGTTCACTTTTTTCATAGCTAAGCTAGAAATTCTAAAATTAACAAAACGAAATAATTAAAAGAAGGCATTTCTGAGCCGAACATAATCTCTTTTACTCTTTATGTTCGAAAAAGAAACTGTATTTTTTTTTTTTTTTTTCAAGGCGCTGTTTCTAACTCTCAACTTTTTATGCCCAAAATTAAGTTAAAAATGAATTTTCACCTATATTTTTGGTTTTTTTGAGTTGCAAATACATCAAAAAACATTTTTATCTAGCGTAAAAAATTTGAAATTTTTGGGGGTCTAAGGCCCCCGACGAGACTTAAAAGTCCCGTCGGGGCATAAAGGGTTAAAGACTTACTGCTGCCGGTAGATACGAATGGTGCCGAAAAACGTCACAATGTTCCCTTGTGGAATAACTCATTTAGCTACTGAGGCAAAATGACTCTGAAGGTATGTACCGAATTCGGCACATTTGACGTTAGTTAAATTGTTAACTTTATGTTTTATGTGGCCTCCAGAAACCATGCATTCTTGATTAGTTTGCATCGTAAACTTGTACATTACGACACAGCTTTTTGGTTGCAGCAAACTGAAATTAATTTTCTTCGAAGAACGGATTTATTTAAATGACAACTCTGCTCAAGTGGAATTGTACATGATTATCTTTGAAGTAGGATTTCACTATGCTACTTATCTTAAAAAAGAGAGTAAAAAAATGAGTTTTATTTATACACTTACTTTCTTATAATTACTACCATAAAATAAACCTGAATTAAAAATATTTTTGCTGCTTTTTGTTTTGGTAAAACATTTCTGATAATAAATAAAAGAATGACTACAACTTCAACTACCAATTAACAATTAACAAGAATAAATCTTTTTCGAATATAACTCAAAAACAAGATGAAAAGTCAATCAAACCAAGATTTTTCCACCTAACATTCTTGCTAGGCTGCGCATCACACATAAATTGACAACCAATATTTCCATCAATTTATCGATGCAATTCCAATTAATCGTCTTGAGGTCTTAATTAATCTGTCAACGAAATATTTTCGAACGCGAGTTTTAATTGCTTTTCGAACATGATTTAATGAACTGTAATACTTGGTCCTTAACAGTGCCTTTGATCAGTGCTGGGTCTATTTCACCCCGAAATTACTTTCTTAAGGGATTAATTAATATTCTGTCAATTGCTGTACGCGTGTGAAAAAACCCATTTGTTTCAAGAGTTATTTGCTGAATATTTAATGATTATCAAGTAAAACTTAATGTATATCTGCAATAGATCAACTTTTGGTGAAATGCTAAGTCATATCTAATGCTGTTCGTGCGTTGCATGAAATCTGAGTTTACCAACTGAATTAATTGAATTAATTAATTAAAATATCACTATAATTTTGATCAGGTAACCATTTTCAAGTAGGTTTTGGAATGTATAGTTTTTTCCTTCATGTAATAAAAAATAGAAACATTATCAACTTGTCGACTGTTTTAAATTAGTAAATTAAGATTTTTCAGCGTTTTATACACAGAATTGTTCATACTGTAGACAAGTGTCGGTACAAGGTGTCGGCTACAAGGAACCTCTTTTGCAATACCAGGCCCGTGCCCAGGATTTCGTAAAGGGAGGGGTTTTCATGCTTTTTCATCGTTATGTGCATTGTTAGAAAAACATACCAGTCTTTCAGTTTGGGGCATCGCAGGGGGTGATGGTCACAACATTTCCCCCTCCTCAAAAGCATTAATTTTTAATCTTGTTACCAATCCAGTATGGTATTTTATATACAAAGGATTATATAAAATATCATACTGGGATTGGTGAAATACACATGTAATGATTTTTATGATACCTTTCCCCTCAGAAGAGACAGTTTGCATGCGCTAGTGACTGCAATAGGATGAAGTCAAAAATTCACACAACTTGACGTCAGAGGTTGTGCGGATTTTAGAGTTTGCTAGATTTCGAGACCATAAAATAGCGATTATAGTTTTGATTTATTAAAACAGAATAGTGATGTAAAAAGAAATTAATAGAAAACATAATAGCAGTTTTCCACTTTTATTTTATCCAACTATCGATGGCAAAAATACTGAATATTAAAATGTATGTAATGAGAACGATATCATAATAGAAACTGAGAAATTATTTCTAAAAATGCTAGTAGTTCTGATAAATTTGTAAAATATTTTAAAACTTTAGAACGTAAAATTAATTTAAAATCTTTTTAATTTTATAAATATTCATTCAGTCTATTTCTCAGTAACTCAACTTAGTTTTTTTCAAAATTAACTTTGAAAATGTTTTAAAGAAAAAAAGCGTTTCACACAAAATTTTATATTAAAGCCTAATTTACTTCAAATCTGCATTTTCTTCATTTGGCTTATTATTATTTTTCCAATGGGAGGGGTTTAACCCCCAAAACCCACCCCTTGGGTACGGCCCTGTGTAATAACAACGAAGTATGAATTTTAGGATGAAAAATCATCCAAGAATAATAACACGGAGGAGGGATAGTAAAAATACCTGTTTCAATATGTTGTTTTTCTTATATGACTTATAATCCTTAAGATTACTTTTCGTCAAATTGAAAAAAAAAAGTTCCTTGTAACCCCGAAACACGTGTCTGCAGTAATCTGCAACTTTGTGTCATAAAGCGTCGACAAACATTAATTTAATTTTCATGCATAAAAGTGTATATTCAATTTTTTGTTTTACGTTAGGTTTAGTGACAAGCATTTACACAGAAGTTGAGACTTTCGGCTATGTTGGTTTTCGACGCTTGTTTTCAAATCTGTTTATCTTTGTATAACATAGAAAAAAGAAATCGCATAGCCAGAAGCGTTGGGACAAAAACTAAACATAAAGAAGAGTACGAAGCACTGACCAAATGAGAGTCAAGAAGTGGGATAGAATTAAAACTGTTAACTGATTCTAGGGCTGCCATAAAAGGGAAAGTTTCGATTATAGGAAAATTGGCAATCTTAATTCATTGTCATTAGATTTTTGGTGCCAGTATTTGCGCGATGAATGTTTCTTCATTGCATAAGTGAACAAACAGTAGGGGGCGCAGTATATCCTATTAAGGCTCTTGCGCCAATAAAATCAATACCACCAACCAACCAAACAGTAGGGAAATAGCTATTTGCATAAGGTTACCATAAAATAACAGGGCTACCAAAATAAAATTACTCACGCAAAAATTTAATGAGCATGCCAATTTTCCTAGTTATCCAAAAATTCCCTGACACAGAAATTTTGCAGACGAAATTTGGTCATTTTGAAAATAATCATTCGTAACAAAAAGTTCCCATCTTGACAACTTTCCTATGCACTTCAACTTAGATATTTATTTTATCACTTTACCTTTAAAAATATATTCCTTTCACAATTTGTATGAATACAATAAGTTAGCAAATTAACCAAATTTCACAAAACAATTATCACAGACGCATTTTCATTTTGTAACAGCATTTTATTAACTTTTTACACTTTTCCTTTATGTTGCCAACATACACATTTCATTGTGACAATAAATGTCAAGGGCTCAGGTAAATTTAACTTTTGCATTTTTCTCTATCTCTATAATACATATTAGATTGATCTTTAGTTCATAGGCGAAAAACTAAATTTTGTATTTTTATCAGTCTCACCCCCATTTCTTTTCCTTTTTCGTCAGTAAGTAATAATTTCATAGTACTTTTGTTTCACATCTAAATGAACCATTTATTTTGAAACATATTTCTCAACTCCTTAGCATTATTTACTGAAAGATTTTGTTTTTTCGCATTAGTTAAAAATTGCAATTATGAATGCTAAAAGTTCTCTATTGTTACAAATACAGTCGAGCCCGTTTGATTGAATAGTCATTTTGCCGCTAAAAGTATTCTAATAAGTGGCATATTCTATGATCACGGATCAAAATAATGCATTGCAACGGTTTAGTGCATTGAAAATGTATTCTTTTAAGCGGGTTATTCTTTTAACCGATATTCTAATAAGCGGGATTGGCGGCAGATTTGTTTTTTACACGAAATCGTCATCCAGCCATGTTTCAGGGGAAAGATGAAGAATAGTTTTATTTTTCGAACATGACTTAAAATCACTTTTATATCACTCACATTGCTTTTTCTATTGAGATTCCTCCTCAGAATTTCAGAAAACATTTTTATTTTATTTTACCTTTGAGAAAAATAAGAAAAAAAAGGTAAGATCTTCATCTAGACCCATATTTCCTGACGTGGAATAATCAAAGGGAAGTTTACATGAACGCATAATTTTTGGTTTTTGCGAGTTCAGATTTTTGTTTTACAACAATATACCATTTACTTTACACTGCTTCTACCCATTTTTTTCGATCATCAATGATTTGAGCAGGTTAAGCATTAGTAAGAACTGCGATTAGCATTAGTTGGAACTGAGCTGTTATTACCGGAAAGAAAATCTGAAAAGCAATCAATCTTATAAATTCTCAAGAGTTTGAGGCAACAACAACGAAAACATATTTGCTATTCCACTAGTTATTGATCGAGTGAATTCCTATGTACTTTTCCAGATGAAGACAAATGCTCCGAAGTTCAAAGAAAAGCCGCTCATTTTTCCGATGGCGTGGATGGTTTGCCCTTCTGTTTTCAACATGGGTGGCAAAACTGACCGCCTTCTTGCGCCCCCCCCCCCCTAAAGAAGAAACAAACCTCCTCTCAAACGCTTCTAAAATTTTCACCCTCAAACAACACGACAAAAGATCCACCCAGACAATTAGCCGGAGGAGGGTAAAAAGCCAATCTTCAAAAAAAAAAAAAAATACAGCGAGGCCAAGAAAGTTTTTCAAAACAGAAGCAAAAAGAAAAGAAAACAGCCCCGTTATTATACGCTTTTGGGTAAAAACTCTCAAATGAGAGTATGCTTTACCTCCCCTGATATGGTAATGTTTCTGTTCTTGGCAAATTGAGTTGTTATTCTGTAGCAGATGGCTGCTGGGACTCTAGCAAGGAGGTCGGAGTGCAATCGTTGTGACATGTTTTCCTTAATGGAAGCGACAAAATTGAGCTCTGGAGGTGCTTCAATTAGTAAATAAGGAAGGACAGAAATGGCTTTTTTCTTCTTTTGCAGTTGCTTGGTGGTCTTCTGAAAACTTCTTTGGTGAAGTACAGGTGTTTGGACACATGTTTTACTGCATATATTTTCCTCATGCCACCCAAGGTTGATTAAATCTTTTATAGTTGATGTTTTTTCCAGCATGCATAAAAAATTGGGTTGAAAAGCAGTTCTAACAGCAAAACAAGTTGATAAGAAAGTTAGTCAGATTTATACATAATAGTTGATTTTTGATTTAAATTAAAATTTTCTTTTAATTTCATGTTTGCCTTAATGGAAACGACAAAATTGAGCTCTGGGAGGTGCTTCAATTAGTAAATAAGGAAGGACGGAAATTGCCTTTTTCTTCTTCTGCAGTTGCTTGGTGGTCTTCTGAAAACTTCTCTTGTGAAGTACAGGTGTTTGGACACGTTTTACTGCATACATTTTCCTCTTGCCACCCAAGCCAAGGTTGATTAAATCATTCATAATTGATGTTTTTTTCTCAGCATGTATAAAAAATTAGATGGGAAAGCAGTTCTAACAAGTTCAATAGCAAAATCAGTTCGTCAGAATCTTGGTCAGATTTACACATATAAGTTGATTTTTGATTTAAATTAAAATTTCCTTTTAATTTCATGTTTGCCTTTATGGAATTGATGTCAAAAAAAATTTTTTTTTATAGTTTTATGAGAGATAAAACAGCTTTATTTGAAGTTAAGCATCACATGCGTACATAAATGAGCTTTAAACTTGTGAGTTAATGACTTATTAGTACCTTTCAATCCCTATAAATTTAAATTGCAAGTCTTCACTGATTTCTACATCATTCTCCAGGTATTGAGTAAAACATTTTCATGGAAATTTATGGGGAGATATCTCACCACTTCATCGATCAAGCAGCATATACATAAATGAACATTCAGCTTATGATTTAATTATTTGTCTGTACTTTTCGACTTACATATTTAAATTAAATGAAATTTTTTTTTGCTTTGGAATGGAAAGATGCTGAATCTGAGAGACAGTTGAAATACAACTGCAAATTCCAACTATAATATTTCTATTCGGAGATGTACGATATCAATAAGCTACATCATTACCTAGCTATTGAGTCCGACATTTTCTTATTAATATCATGAGAAGATTTATCATAATTTCTTTAGCATACGTACATGAACCTTTAACTGATGATTTAATTACTTATTAGCACTTTTCAACTTACAAGTTTAAATTTCGAGGAAAAACTTTTCATCTTTAAATTTTTTTTTTAAACGTGCTAAAATTAATTTGAGAAACATTTGAACTACAACTTATAGAAGTATCGCAATATTTTGATTCGGAGTAGCATGACTTGAATTGGCTACATCATTTCTTGGCTATTGACGTCAAAAAGTTTCTAGATAATTTCAGGCAAAAAAAAGCTGCAGTACAGCATTTTTTAGTCAAGAAATATAAATATAACTGTGCTGTCATCTTACAATATCATGGTTTATTAGTGCTGTTCAATGCTTATAAATTAAAGTTATGCAAAAATAAATCTAAGAAACATTCAAACTATAACCCAAAGTAATTATTCTAATGCAAAGACTACAAGATGTTCAACTTCAATGAACTACAGCATTTTCTAGCTATTGAGGTCAAGCATTTTCCAGGTAACTTCATGAAGATCTATTGCAACTTCTTTAGTCAAGCATCATACATAGAAATGAAGAAATACGTTGAACAACGATGTTTAATTACTCATTAGTAATTTTCAACTTATGTATTTAAATTGAGTAGAAAAGCAATTTTTTGCGTCGGAATTGAAACAACGTAAATAAATCTAAGAGATATTCGAACTGCAACTAGATCCAACTGAAAGTTCCTATTGCAGTACTATCTTGATTCGGAATGCATGACTTCAATGAGCTACATCATTTCCATTCAATTGATGTCAAAATTTCCTTTGTATTTTCAGGCGAAAGAAGATACAGTGAACTCTGACTTATACGCCGCCTCATTTATGCACCTTTTTCACTTATACGACGATTTTAAATGGTCCCAGCACATTCCATAGAGAAATAATGATAGTATCATTCGTTTATGCGTCGATCTAAACATAAATATTTCACTTATGCGCCGAATTTTTCCTAAAATGTAAAAAAGTTAATTTATTTTATTTAAAAATAACCATTTTTCCTCACTTTCCTCTTTAATCTTTCGCCTTTATTGCTCACGGAAGGCATTTTTTCGCATGAATTAGAGCTTGGAGTCGGACAATTATCTGTTATGCATCGTTTTAAAGGGAACAGTTTGTAATTAAGTATGCTACAATTTTTGTTTTCTCTTTCTCATTGTAGTTACGTTCCAGTCATTGCCAAACCGTAGTAATATGTCCCTTTTCTATAGAAACATTCTTATTCATTCTCTCGTTAGAAACTATGTTGCGTTTTAATCTTTTAAATAGATTTGTTCACTTATACGTCTCTCTCACTTATGCGCCTTTTTCTGTTGGTCCATTGCGCCGGCGTATAAGTGAGAGTTCACTGTATATAGTAGAATTTGTTTAGTCAAGAATTATTCACACAAACGAGCTGTCAACGTGTAACTTAGTGATTTATCAGTACTTAACCTGTAGAAAAAAATTAATTATTTTTTCTTTTAGAAATGAAACATGCTAAAATAATTCTAAGAAACGTTCAAACTAGGGATGCACCGATAATCAAATTAGCCGCTTACCGATTAATCGGCTGTAGACAATCGAACGATTAATCGGCCTAGCTGATTAATGATCAGGATGATTATTAAGAATGCACTAAAAACTTCTCCATCGCTTTTTTTGCTTTTACAATCCTGATTTTAGATGTTAGTTACTAATTTATTTTTGAGAAAAGATTATTTTTTTTCATTTTCCTATATTCCATATTTTCCTATTTTCATATATTCCATCATTTTCCATTTTCCTATTTTTTTTCAATATTCCCAAAATAATTTCAAAATTTTATCCAATTTCTTTGAAGTAAGCTTCATATTACTGTTAATAAAATTACATTGACATATAACGTAGTTAACACATTGTTAATTATAGTAACTAGACAGAAAAACTAAAAAAAATAGGAGGAGGCTGTGATGAGGACTCTAATTTAGGAGTGCTTTTAATTTAAATTTACTTTTCAATTGTTAGTAACCATTTTATTCAAGAACTATTTTTTTTTTAAATTAGAGGTTATCTTAAAGTGCTATGCTAGCGAGAAAAGTACCGAACCATGAGAAATGTTGCTACATTATTTATATGTGTGAGTGAAAATTTTTTCAACATATGAAATTAATTTATTTAAAATTTATATCAACTATGATGATTTTTTTTATATATTTCATTCTTTGAATTATTTCTTTTGTTTTCACACTACACTTCCATACTGATACTACATGTGATGCTTCTGCAGAAAATTATATATTTCTTCTTTATATAAATTTATTCATTGTAGTTTCTTGTTCAATGCATGCTAATTTTATTTAAAACATATTGTTTCCACCTGTTGATTAGCAAAATTCAACTGATGATAAGTAAAATAAAATACTGAAGTTTTTGCATTCCAATTTTAAAGTTCAGGAATTTAATCATTTCTAATAGTACACTAGGTGGCCAAAAGTATCCGGACACTTTCGAAAATTCACATTTTTACATATAGCTCGAAAAATAAGAGATCAATTGTTCTTTAACTTTAGTCATACAAAATATAGGCTTCACCGAACATTTCCAAGTTGAAATTAAATTACCCTTGCATTTGGGGGAAGACAAGAAGGGGGATTGAAAGTAAAACCGCTTTTTGACCATAACTCTTCGAAAATAGCTCGGAATAAGCTATAAACTTCAGTAATTAATTAGCATACTATGTATAATTACTGTACAAATTTTTATGAACGTACTACTCTTACTTCCGAAGATATGAAACATTTTTTAAAAAATGGCAATTTTATTTGAAGTGTTTTTGCTCATAACACGCAGAGTTTTTGATCAAACCTTATCAAAGCTTCAGGAAAAATGACAAAATACAAGAGAAAGAACATACTAAAACGGTAAATAAAAATATTAAAAATCTGATGAGATATGAACGTTAAAAGGAAATAATTTTTCACGGCGCATGCGCGAACGACAGAAATTTATAACTACGAAAATATTGTAGCCTGGTTTATACTGCATCTTATGAAAAAAGTTTCAGTTGAATATCGTAAAAATTGAAAAAGATATCAGCGATCCAGTGAGCTATAGTTCATACATTCGCAGACAATACATAAATGGCAAGGGGTTCTCCACAAATAGTGTGGTGACAATTGAGCATTTTCTTCAATGTTAAATTGTATACAGTTTGAAAATTTATATTCGGCATAGAAGTCACATTTCGCCTATTCGGCCAAAAAGACCTTATACGTAGGTGGCCAAAAGTATCCTGACACCCCCTGAAACGTTGGTTTTGAACGATGACGCAGTAACCTTTAATTTAAAAATAGCTCTTTGTGGACAGACCCTCACTTTTTATGTATTGTCAGCGAATGAATGAAATACAGCTCACTAGATCGCTGATATCTTTTTCAATTTTCATGATATTCAACTGAAACTTTTTTTATAAGATGAAGTATAAATCAGAGTACAATATTTTTGTAGTTATAAATTTCTGTCGTTCGCGCATGCGCCGTGAAAAAATATTTCCTTTTAACGTTCATATCTCATCGGAATTTTAATATTTTTATTTTCCGTTTTAGTATGTTCTTTCTCTTGTATTTTGTCATTTTTCCTGAAGTTTTGATAAGGTTTGATCAAAAACTCTGCATGTTATGAGCAAAAACCCTTCAAATAAAATTGTCATTTTTTAAAAAATGTTTCATATCTTCGGAAGTAAGAGTAGTACGTTCATAAAAATTTGTACAGTAATTATACATTGTATGCTAATTAATTACTGAAATTTATAGCTTATTCCGAGCTATTTTCGAAGAGTTATGGTCAAAAAACGGTTTTACTTTCAACCTCCCTTCTTGTCGTCCCCCAAATGCAAGGGTAATTTAATTTTAACTTGGAAATGTTCGATGAAGCCTATATTTTGTATGACTAAAGTTAAAGAACAATTGATCACTTATTTCTAGAGCTATATGTAAAAATGTGAATTTTTGATAGTGTCCGGATACTTTTGGCCACCTAGTGTATCATATGAATATCAACCGTGTGGGGTCATCTTTAAATATTCCATTCCATTTTACGCACTAAAAGAATTACTTGCTTTGTTTTTACTTTTTACACACTTTTGTACTACATGTTTTAGTAAGGATTGCAGAAAATTACATTTATGTATTGATAGTAAAATTATTCATTATAGTTCCTTGGTGAAGGTATACTTTAAAAAATAATACATAAAAAATATTTTTCCGCCGACTAATCGGCAAATTTTTGCCAATTATTAATGATAGACAAAGTGGCCGATTATGGCCATGCCGATTAATCTACGCATCACCAATTCAAACTACAACCTAAAGTAACTATTCTAATGCATTGACGAGAAGATGTTTTACTTCAATGAGCTGCATCATTTCTCAGCTATAGAGGTCAAAAATTGTACTTCTTATTTTCACGAGGAAGACATCTCACAACTTCTTCAGTCAAGCATCCGTATATAAACGAGAATTTAACCAAACAAAAACTCCCTAATATCTTTGTTTTCACATTTCGGTATCCGAATGTGTCAATGCACATCAAAAGTGTTTGAGGAGCAACAGGCTCCAGCAGCATTTATGGAAACCACCTGCTGTTTTCGAGATACGGCAAACGCAAATACCGTACGAAAACACCAGAATAACTGAGCGATCGTGCTCTTTTTTGACACCGTGCAGACCTCCCATCATGCAAGTGTTCGAGCGTGAGTGAGGATATCAAGACCTGTCAAAATTCGAGGAGTGGCAGGGACAAACCGAGTTCGAAAAAAGAGCACAATGGGATTCTTTTCTGGATTCTTTATATCTATTTATCTTGGTTCGTTAGTTTTTCCGTGGAAGTTGCTTGGGAAGAGAGAGAGAGAGAGAAAAAAGTAATGAGAGATGAGAGAGGTTTCAGAAACAATGTAAGTGTTTTTTCAAACTGAAGAATAACTGGAAGAGGGATACAGAGTGACTATTGTCATTCTCCAGTGGCTTTGCAAGGGGAGGGGGTTGGAAGTTAACATTCTCCTAAGCCTTTGTTTTTAAAATACATTTTGGTTGCTGTTGTCCTGTACCACTGGACTGGGAATTTGGTAAAGCTTGAGACTAAAAAAATTTAATAGTGGCCAGTAATAGCTAACAATCCCAAAACAGTTAGTGGCCACTTTGATGTTGTTGGTGACCACTTTGAAAGTTTAAAAACTGTAATCCAACTCCACTTTATTCTTCATTTTGTAACGTTACATTTTGTACTTGCATATATCTTAAATAAATTACTATATATAAAAGAAAATGGTTTAGAAAAAAATACAAACCATCTCTGAAAAATAAAATTATTCAATGTGAAATCCAAATTATAAGATATTATGCAAATAAACATGAACAGAGTTACACTGCAAAAAATTAACTGTTCTTTTTACAGTCTAATACTGGCAGCCGAGGTCCAATTTAAAACTGTAAAATGCAAAGTAATAAACTGTGAAACTAGTAATTTTACAGTACCTTACTGCAAAGTTAGCAATTTTAGTGTCTTGCTGTAGTAAAGTTAGCACTTTTACAGCTTATTGCCGTAAAATTTAGCTGTATTATACTGTAAAAAGAACAGTATAATACTTGCAGCAGAGGTTCCAGTTTAAAACTGTCAAATGCATGGTAATAAACTGTAAAATTAGCAATTTTACAGTTTATCACTGTAAAATTAGCAATTTTTATAGTTTATAACTATAAAATTAGCGGTATTATACTGTGAAAAAACGTTCATTTTTTTACAGTGTGCGAAAATTTTTCATGAGCGTTTTTAAATCCCCATTAAGGTCACCTACGTCGTAGAGGCCCCTCACAATTGCAAAAATTGTGGCCTGGTAAAGCCACCACTGCAAGGAAATACTATGCGGAGAATTGTTTTTTTATGAGTCCTCTACAATCCCTTCTATCTCTTCCTGAATACCACCTGGCCGCTCCACAGCCAAGAATGCCGCGGCAAATTCATTAACGTAAAGATCACACCCATACTGCTCGACTACACCTTCCCATCTGGAAAAAAAAAAAAAAAAAAAAAAACAGAACCAAATGTTAACAACCCGATCAGTATTGTGGGTGGTGCGCGGCCCGCAAAAGAAAGTTAGGGTGGTGAGTAGGCTTCGCTCAGTGGGCCACGAAACTGCACACACACACTTGTCCGTAACGTAGGCACGGCTCTAGTGCATAGCCACGGGCAGAGGAAAAACAAAAATCCTACACCCTACGTTTACTACTCACTCGAAAACCTCCCATTGACATTTTTTTTTTTTTTTTTTGAAGCTCGTGTTTCGGGATTCCCTTTTATAGACATGAGATTTGCGGGCTTTAAGTTTTTTTTCCACGTTTTAAGTGGGGTTAGTAGTGTTTGTTTGTTTGTTTGTTCTTCCCTTTTTTTCCGTGGATGAAAACGGAGGCGATTGCTGTTGTTAAATAAATTAAAGGGCTTTTAATTTAATCTGTGTGAAAAGTTTGGTTTGGAGGAAAAAGCAATTATCTTTCATTTTTCATATTTTGATGAAACGATTCTTCAACTTAACTCTAACTCCGCAACCACGGCAGAAATGCATGCTCGAAAACAAGAATGACGGACTCCTACTTTTAGAATTTTCGAGCATTTAACTCCTACTTTGACTTCTCGACTCCGACTATGACTCCGCAACCAGGATAAAAAATGAAGGCTCATTAAAAAATGCACGACTTCTACTCGAAGAATTTTAAAGCGCTCGACTTCAGGCTTCAAATCCATTCCCCAAAATTAGTCACTCCGAAATCCGCATCTCTGGTTTCTACAGTGAAAAAAATAATTGTTAAGGTGATTTGTTTTTATTTTCGTGCTAAAATTTCATTTAATTAATTTTATTTTTCGAAACAGGAAGTAAGAGAAAATTCGGAGTGTATTATTTTTAACATAAAGAAAGAACCGTGTAGACGATTTTTTTTCTAATGAAAATAGTTTATTCAAGGGAGCGTTTTATTATTTATCTATTAATTTTATTGCACAAATTAATTAATTAATTTATTTATTATATTTCTAGAAATGATTAAAGAGATTTTGTATGAAAAAATAATATTAGCTGCATTTCTTAAAAGGTGCTACTACTTTATTTGCTTATTTATTTATTTTTTACTTATGTACTTCCTCAAATAAGAGAGGCATATTTTGTTTTCAGAAGTCAGCTTTAAATGCTAAAAAGGTACGTCCGACATAATTTGCTGTCTGAACTAATTAAAAGAATATCGATCAGATGTTACAAAGTCGATGTTGATAGATTGTAAAAAATGAATGTTGTTTTTACAGAATAATACAGCTAATTTTATAGTAATAAACTGTAAAAATTGCTAATTTTACAGTACACTGAACTGTCACATTGCTAATTTTACAGTAATAAACTGTTAAATTGCTAATTTTACAGCAATAAACTAAAATTACTAATTTTAGTTTATTACCGTGCATTTTACAGTTTTAAACTTTTAATGCCAGTATTATACTGTTGTTTTTATCGTATAACACAGCTAAATTTTACGGCAATCAACTGTAAAAGTGCCAATTTTACAGTCAGAAACTGTAAAATTGCTAGTTTTACAGTTTATTACTGCGCATTTTACGGTCTTAAAACGGAACCTCGCTGCCAGTATTATACTGTAAAAACACAGTTCATTTTTTGCAGTGTATATAGGAAAGTAGGCTAGTTAAGTTCCGGATGAAACTCCTTGTTCAAGAGTAATATCACAACCTGCTACTGAACTATCGGCATAATTAATAAACACGGAGAAAATTCCTTACCTTTTACGTTAGTCACGGAGTTATTGAATTTGTAAATGAATCTAAGATTTTTTGTGTCATTAATGGGGAAGATAATGATTTAATAGCAGGCATTTTTTCTACGGTGTAGCAATCAAGACCAATTAGTCATCATTACTTTCCCAAAATTCAGTTAATTGCTGCCATCGTGTTAATATATTACTTCATTATACTTTTTATTTTCTTCTCAGGGTTACCTCCTAGATACTTAGTTTCATTTAAAAGCCAAAACTTAACAATTTATGAAATATGAAAAAACCCTTCTGGTTATATGATGAAAAATTTATGAATTTTATCATGACGATTATTTTTCTTTCCGCTTCCTTGATGACATTTTTGCTATTAATTTTAAGAGCTTTAATATACAATAGGACAAATTTATGAAGTAAAGATAAACGAAAAAAAAAATCATCAATTCTCGTAGAAATATTGTAACTGGGAAACACGTTAATGATGTCATACTTTTTAGATGTGTTTTACCCCCCTTCCATCGTTACAAAGCGTCATACTTTAACTCTCCCCCCATTCCTGTCACAGGTCACAGTGTATTACGTAGAGACACTTGCAGAGCAGAAACAAACCAGTATGTTATAAGATTACATTTAAAATTTCATTTTTCAACTCTGTTTGTTCAAAAAATTCAAAAATGAGCATATTTTTTTCTATCTTGTTTCAAAAACTTTGTTGTCTTTTCTTTAAAAAAGTAAAATAAAATAAAATAAAAGCATCCAGCCTTTTGAAATGACAGTTCTCTCAAAACTTTTGATGGTTTTCGATAGTCAAATTAATATATTTGGCTGACTTTTTATTCATTTTTTTCATCCCGCCAATTTTGCCCTTTAAAATTGCCTCATTTGCACTGTCTTGCAGCAGCGCTTCTGATACTGATTTATAACGAAAAGAAAAAAAAAATGCTAAAACTATTCAGTTTCAGTTGCTTGCAAGCAACTTTCGAAATGCCAGCAGATGCATAAAACATAAAGGGCTAAAAAAAGGAGGGGAGGGACCAGATTATCGGATGCCATCTGTTACCGTGAATCTGAATATCCGTATTAAAACAATCGCTTTACTGCCACACCACCCACGCGGGCACGCGTGTGAATTCTTGACCTCCGAGTTACGGAAAGGTCACACATAGCCACCTGTAGGTCACGATACAAAGGGGCTGAAATTTATCTCGGGAGATGCAGAGTAAATTGAAGTTGCCATGTTTGGTCACAAATTAACACCCAAATCAGACAGATTTTCTCAGGTAAAACCTTCCGCGTATTTACGCATACGTCAGGTCTTCTCTGATCTTACCAAAATTGGGGTGATAAGTAAGATAACAATAAGGTTGAAGAATAAAAAGAAGTATTTTGAGCCGTATCAAACAACGTGGAACGACGCTAATTTCAATTACATAGTTTAGTTGAATCTGTCAAAAGGGTAGCAAATGCAAGTTTTAAACTGAAAACTTTGGAAAGTTCCCACTAACAAACCCATCACCCATTTTTCAAGTGGAATGATTCGGGAATGCTAGGCGCAGCTTTACGGACAGACAGTAGATTAAAAGCATTTGGTATAGGATATACATTTTTTGAAATTGGGGGAAAACTAAAATATAAATTGATAGATCATAATTTAAGGCAAGTTTTCAATACTTGTAAGTGTTTGCCAAGGGTGGATCTAGAAATGTTTCAAAGGAAGGGGGCTATTGATTTTATCACGTGTCCTCTACTACACATCTGGTTTCATAAATGATGTCCTCATATGTGTTTTGGACTTAAATTGCGAAACGTATTCTGGGAGAGCCCTGGACGTCCCTCCCGCTAGCATCACTGCCTTTTTTGAACTTCAATATCGAAGATTTACTGATGATGAGTCACTGTATCCGTCCCTGGTGTTTGCTTCACATAGTAAATCATTTGAGTTGTTTTATACAGTGGCGTAGCGACAAGGGCGGATACAAGGGAGGGGCGATGGGGGCGATCGCCCCTCTCTTGAAGGACTCTTCTCCAGCAGTTTTTAGACATTTGAAGTTCAAAAAAGGCAGTTTTAGTTAATCTTTGACGATATTAAGGGAAAGGGTGGGGATTTGGAGCTCTGATCTGGAAGTTTTTCGAAGTGGAAGACAAAAACATTTATAATCAACATGTGTTATCAAGGATACATGGCGAAAAAAATGGGCAAGAAAGAAAAAAAAACCAAGTGCCTCTTCCTTGGAACATTTCCGGATCCGCCCTTGCGTAGCGAGAACTTCCCCAAGGGGGGGGGGTGTGTTCACCAGGCAGAGAAAAGAAAAATATGAAGCTTTCGAGTTGTAAATAGGAGCAATTGGAAATTAATTTATTTTTAAATAGATATTTGACAGTCATAGCTGCATAAAATTGATTAAATAACGAAAAACCTCTTTAAAAAATAAAATAATTTTAATTTTCATTATAGAAGCTTAATTTTCAGCTTGAAGGTGACCACCCCCTTTTCTACGCCACTAGTTTTTCACGCAAAATTACAAATTGTTTCTTATTTCTTCTTCTTTAGAACGATTAAGATTTCCGTGATTACACTGGTGACCATCCAAAACGCAGCGCCAATACAGGCAACGTAATTACAAGAATCACAAGAGATATATATTTCAATAGCAGGCGCGAACCCAGAAGGGGGATTTGGGGCTTAAGCCCTCCCCCCCCCCCCTATGACAAAACTGGACTTGTAGGAATTAAGCATCAACGACATTTTAAATTTTTCCACGGTGTCAGAAGAGATTCAAGTCATTAATAACTCAATATATACTACGCTTTAAATCCAATGAAATAACAAATACGCACACGTATAAAATATGCATTGTCTTTCTTAAAGTCTAGGGCAGTGTTTCCAACCTTGTTGAGCTCATCGCCACTTCAAGACGCTGACTGACACCTATCACCCCACCCCAGCCTTTTCTTCCTCGAAAAAACCAAAAGTTGGCGCAAGTGAACATCGACATTATAAAAAATAAAAGTACTGGACTTTTTTTTTGAGGTAAAATGTACGCAATAAAGCAATTATAACCAATCACTTTTAAACAAAAAATATTAAGCTAGCAATTTTGCAGTTTATTGCCGCAAAATTTAGCTGTATAATATTGTAAAAACAACAGTATAATACTGGCAGCAGAGGTTCCAGCTTAAAACTGTAAAATGCACGGTAATAAACTGTAAAATTAGCAATTTTACAGTTTAGTACTATAAAAGTAGCAATTTTACAGTTTAGTACTATAAAAGTAGCAATTTTACAGTTTATTACCATAAAATTAGCTACATTATACTGTAAAAACAACATTCATTTTTTACAGTGTGGTACACGCTGCGGCATTGGGAGAGATGGCAAAAAAAATCTTGAAAAATCGCCTCTGCTTACCTTGCATGCTTCTCATTCCATTTTACCAAAAAATGCCAAGTAAAAATGTTGATTCTTAAAAGGTACAAAATATAAAACAAGCTCTTATGTTTCATTAACTTAAAACAAGAAAAAAAAATATTCTAAGGTGAGTTTTTAGAGTGCAAGTAAATCCAATTAGTTTCTTACTCCTCATGTTTTCGACGGTAAATAATTCTTTTTAAGCATGAAATTTATTCATCAGCTCTGTATGTAGAAATAACAGATAATCTCCTTCGGTTTGGCTCTAATCTTTTGTTCCGTTTTATACGCCGAAATTATTGTGGACACATAATTCAGTGGCGAAAAAATTGCACCTTAAAAATGCATAAAATATCCTCTGCAAATCCAACAAAATGGGAGAAATGACGTGTTTATTACGGATCAAAACACTTATTTTCGAACCAAAATGGCGGATTGCAAAGGCCAGAATTGATTCAGCTCACTTATTCCCACCCATAATACCATGGAAAATCCGAAAGAATCTAACTCAAATCTACTCTTGCCTTATTATTCCATTTTTTTCCTTTCTTTTTTCTGCTGCTGACCCCACACGGTGTTTGTTCTCGTGACTCACCAAACCTTGTTTTAACACCTGCGTCGCATTATGGAGCCTGGAATAATCGCCTGCAAGGATCTTGGCACCCTGTCATGAATTATGAAAACAGGTAATAGATGGCCGAGCATACGCATGGCAAGCTATGTCTACATAGTTTTGCCTCAGAGGGTGGCAAGGATTTTGTGCAAACACCAAGTCATTGGTGTGATTTGTGAGCGGTCTAAATTTCCCTGCTTCGAGATTTGCAACTCCTTGTGGGTCATTATACCCTGCATACTTAGATAATGGCACAGGGCCGTAACCAGACCTTAGTTTCAGGGAGGGTTTTACTAAACCTATTTCTCGTGAAATCTATAAAGTCAATAAAATTTGATTTCATCTCTATCTCTACTAATAATAAAGCTGAAGGTGGGTCTGTCTTTCTTTCTGTCTGTTACGCGCGTAGCGCCAAAACCGTTCGGTCGATTTTCATGCCACTTGGCACAAAATTAGTTTGTAGCATGTAGTTTTGCACCTCGAAGCGATTTTTCGAACATTCCATTTCGTTCTTTTTCTATTCGAATTCTTAGCGGAAATTCGATAAAATAGGGAAGAAATATTTCATACACATTTTCAAGTCTTATGTCATTCGAAAGCTTGAAATTTTCTGCACAAAATGAAGTTTTTTCGAAGTTTCTACGATCATCAGGAGAGCTGTAACAATTGTTTTTAGAATCCCGGAATTCAAGGCTTATCTTCAGTAAAGCAAGCCAAACGATTCTAAAATGGTTAATGAAATGAATTTTTTTATCAACGGAAATCAACTTTTAATGTTGTTACCATGGTTACGTTTTTATTTCGTTTATTTGTTTCGTTCTTTTTCCATTAATAATTTTAAAAATGTATTTGTTTTTGTAGCAATCCAAACTCCAAGGCTTATTAAAATTAGTCAAATGAAATATAATAAAATCGTGATAAGATGGCACCTGTCAATCAAATGAGAAATCGAGTCCTTTCTTTAAAAAAGGTAGAGAAGGAAGAAACTGACGCGTACCATTTTTGTGAGTTTAGAGATATTTTGGCGATCTGACGAGTTGTGTAGAAGAGGGAAACATTGTTTAACCAAAATGAGGTCAAAAAAGAAACAACATGATAGTAAACCATTCTAAATTTATCGTCTGGCAAAACATATTTTATTTCCTTTTTTTATTTCAATATAAATTGCAGTAAATGGCTTGAGTGAATGAGTTTGGCTTTTAATTTATCATTTGCTGGTTGATGTTTGTCGATGTTTATTGTTTTTATTATCATGGTGAAGAATAATGCACGAAATTTCTATTATTTTGTTTTTGAAGTTAGGAAAGAAAACTTTCTTCTTCTTTTAAACTTTGGTAAGATTTCTGTGAGCAGCGAAATTGTTCTTATTTTCTCTTTTGGCTTATTTTTGTGCACCTCCCCTTGGGGTTGCATTCGAATTCCCCCAAGGGGGTTTTTACCCCTTTTATGGGGTAAATCAGTGTTAATTTCAATGCAGACAAAAGTGATATGAATTGGCGCGACCACTTGGCGAAATATAGCCAAGCTTTTAGTCGCCAAGTGTTTGACGCCAATTTGGCGACATATCGCCAAGTTGGCGGCAAATGTGGCGAAAAAATTTATTTTTTTATTTTGGTTCAATTTGGCGCTATTGGCGATATTTTGCGAAAAATCCACTGAATGATGTTAAAATCGGCGATATTTAGGAGATTACTTATTGTAAAACCTTTTTTTTTGGCATTGTTTCGTGGCAAACTAGGGATGTAAATGTTTGAATTATTATCTTGCTCACTCCAAGCACTATTTTAGCATTTAAGGCATCTACTAAGAAATTTACACGTAAAAGGAAGTAGTGTGGGGTCCATGCCAAATTTTTATATCATTCTTTGAAAGAATTATAGTTGAATTATAACTAAAATAGAGTTTTTTTTTTTTGCTATATCAATTTTTTACAAATGAATTTTTAAGTTTATACCACGGGCAAAGCCGTGCGGGTACCGCTAGTGTTCTATATTCTGTTAATTTCGGTTACAATGAAGTTTTGCCTCAGAGGATGGCAAGGATTTTGTGTAAACACCAAGGCATTGGTGTGATTTGTGAGTGGTCTAAATTTCCCTGCTTCGAGATTTGCAACTCCTTGTGGGTCATTATACACTGCATACTTGGATAATGGTATATACAGGGCCGTAGGGGGGAGGGGTTTACTAAACCTATTTCTCGTGAAATCTATAAACTAGGGGTGCGACGTCGATGTTTTGGAAACATCGATATTTTTGCAAGAATATCGATGTTTTTACCGTCGATGTTTGTGGGTCGATGTTTTTCCAACATCGAGGTTTTGGGTTCGATGTTGTTTTCGATGTCGATGTTTTATATTCCAGAAAAGAAAGCCAAAGAAAAATATACGATAAGCAGGGTCATTCCATGTGAAATCAACAAGCCTCAAAACTTGACCATCACCAATTTCAAAAAAAATTATAGGGTTGATTACCTCTATAAAGTGATACAAAAAACTGATTTTTAAAATTTTTTTCAGCTGTTAGTTTTTTGTGCGAGACCGCTTAAAAAACGCAAAAAATGGAAAAAAGTGAAATTTTGAACATACAAAGATTCAATTTTCTTAGCTTCTATTGCAGCTAGAGTCTTTTGTTAATGTCATTGTAAAGCTCTTTAAACAAGCTTTCAAATGATATATAATTTAACAAGGTTTCGTGATGTTAAGATTTCAAGGTCACCAAAAGCATTATTTGACCTTGAATATTTCAAAAAGTGCATTTTTTAAAAATCTGAAAAAAAATATATATATTACTTCCTAATGTAGTGTATATGTGGTAAAATTTGCAGAATGGGACAGCAATGGGATCTGGATGAATAATGGAATCGACTTTTTACACTCTTACCACTTTCTTGCAATGCCTATGGCTCCTGAGGAGAAATATTGCAAACTGCGAAATGTTATTTACAAGTGACGGTTGGCTTATTCCACGTTTTGTTTTGAGAGGTTATAAATAATTCCTTTTCCGTTTCTACTAGGGTCTACTTTCGAAATAATAGCACTTATGGGCACATTGACAACATTTTCAAAGCCTGGATAGTAGATAGAATTTGAGGGTCCATGAGGCTGCAACAGCTTGATTTTCTTCATCTGTGTCTAAGACGCACCTTAGCCACCAAGGGCCTGGACTCACGTTAGGGGGGTGCAAGCAGTGGCACCCCAATAGGAGGTCACTGTGACCTCCCAAAAAGTTCTTATCCGATACAAATTGGCTGATGAAATTTGAAAACAGTGAGACAGTATTGCAAGGCTGAATTTCTTTATTTTATTTATTTATTTATTTTTTTTCTTTAATTAATTAATTTATTTATTTTCGTGATGCCTCACGTCTCTTTTGGTAGACATAGATAAGTATGCATTCTTGTATTTTATTTATTTATTTTTTAATCATTCAGTAAAGTTCTGAGTTTCATTCGGTAAATTAAAAATTTTCTCTTCAAAAACAGGCAAGCTCATTATCATTTTCTGAAAAGTTATCAATACTAGATATAATAACGCAGTTTATATAAAGTTCCCAAAAACTAGCATAAAAGTCAATTTTTTTAATAAAAATAGTAAGACAAAAGCAAGAAAGAAAGAGAAAAAAGTGCTTGAAATTCTATTTGCAAAAAAAAAAAGGAAGAAATTATGAACTCAAAGAAACTATACTTAATTCAGTCACGCACACCTTAAACCAATGGATGGTATAAAATATTTCTAAAAGAATAAAACAGCAGTTTTGTAGTAACATGCTGATGACCATCATGTTACAATGAAAAGCATGAAAGAGGACAAAATCGCTTGTCAAAAAAATAAATAAAATGGGAGGTCACAGTGACCTCCAATTGGCTCTGATCTAGAGGGGTGCAGCTGCACACCCTGCACCGCCCTAGCTACGCCCTTGTTAGCCACCAATATCCATTATACCTGCAGATCAAGAATCCAACCATTTCTGGGCAATCAAGATCGCCTTTGACAGTTGTAGCACGTTCGATCCTTATAGTGTTGAAAATGAATATGCATTCACTTGCATCTGATTCCTGTTTAATGGCATTACACAATGAAGACTCTGAGTGCCTGGTGTTGTTCTTGCTATCATTTTTCTGGATTTCAAAGCCTCTGCTTCCTGTTTATAATGTTCAATTGTGCAATATTGAAAATGAATTGATTTGATATGGAAGAAGAGGCCTTGTCAAATTATATATCATTTGAAAGCTTGTTTAAAGAGCTTTACAATGACATATAACAAAAGACTCTAGCTGCAATAGAAGCTGAGAAAATTGAATCTTCGTATGTTCAAAATTTCACTTTTTTCCATTTTTTGCGTTTTTTAAGCGGTCTCACACAAAAAACTAACAGCTGAAAAAAATTTTAAAAATCAGTTTTTTGTATCACTTTATAGAGGTAATGAACTCTATAATTTTTTTTGAAATTGGTGATGGTCAAGTTTTGAGGCTTGTTGATTTCACATGACCCAGCAAGCTTAAAAAGTTTTCATCTTAAATCAGAAGTTGCAATATTAGTCTTATTTTGAAAAAAAAAAAAAAAAAATCTATGATTATTATCGATGTTTTGTTCTCAATGTTTCTGAAACAGCTCTGATTTTGCTTTCGCCGTTTTTTTTTTCTCTTTTTTATGTCTGTTAATGAGTTTTGTTTCGCGTTCAATGTATTTTTTTTTCTCTTCTTTCGATGTCCTTATACATTTCAGCGAAAAACAATACAAATATGGGATAAAAGAAATTCATCTTTCTTTAACCACTAGTAGCAATATCTACTAAATTTTAAAGAAAGTGCTTTTTTTTTTTTTTTTTTGTATCTAACGATGATTTTCTATCAATGATTTTTAAACATCGTTGTTTTGCATTTGATATTTTTTTCGATGTTGTTTTACATTTTAGCAAAAAAAAAGTTTTTTAAAAATATGAAAGAAAAAAAAAATGAAAGAAAAGTTACAGCTAATCAGCAGTTGCAATATATATCTCACTGTAAAAAGTTTTTTAAACTGACATCGATTTCTTACGGTTGATGTTTTTCTAGGAAACAGAAGATATATTTAATTGAGTGATGAAATCGACGCGCTTGTAATAAAGAGTAAGGGCTATGCTCCACATCAGCGTAAAACGCGACCGAAACTGAAGGCAGAAACCGAAAATCCGGGTACTTTCCATAGGAACACCATTGAATCCATTTTACGCTTCTGCCTAATTTTTAACCGACTTCAAAAAGGAAGAGGTTTTCAATTCAAAGCGTATACTTTTTTTTTTTTTTGTTTGTTCGCACATAACATCTGATCTACTGAACCGTTTGGACAATTTTTTTTAATCGATAGAAGATGGTGTAACTTAGGTACCATGTACTCATATGACGATATTTGTTCACTAGAAAAAAAGTTATGATCGAAAAACTAACATTTCATGTCATTTAAAGCAATATGTGCTATCGTAAATTCTTACTTCAATGAGCGAACCGATGGTCAAGTGGTTATGCGCTTCAGGTTGAAGTTCCTGATGGAATGAGATCGAGTCCAGGTCTGAAAGGATTTTTTTGAACAGCTGCATGGTTTTTTTTTTTCGAATTATTTTAATGATTGTAATGTCCTTATGCAGGTACATCCCCCCATGGGGATCTAGCCCATATTTTTTTATAGTACAAAATGACAGTTTTGGTCGGATCTTGGTCAAAATTGGCAATGGGGTCCTTCGATGCTGTAGAATTTTCTTATGGACTTTTGCACCATTTTTGGGGGCTTTGAATCGATTGTGGCAATAAATGGTTTTTGATTTGTGGCACTTATATTATTTTTTCAAAAATTATATACACAATCAATTATGTTAAATTTTGTACCTTTATAAAATTCTGTATTTTATACCTTACATTTACGTCAAATTCAAGGTAAAATTAAAAGTCAAAAGTTCTGAGGATGATAAATATATGTTAAAAATTAAAATAACTATTTTTTGTGATTTTCATATTGGTTGTGTCCAAAAAACATCATTACAAACAAATAAAATGTATCAAACACCGTGAGTGTTGAGTTATGAGGCAAAATCTGCTGTGTAATGTTTTTTTGCACTGCGAGGGGGGGGGGAGTATGAACGACCATTAAAGTGACACAATTTTTTAAAAAAAAAGATTTTGATTTGTGGTGTTTGAAAAAAGCTAAAGAGTCCACTTTAGTTGAAAATTATTTTGCACTACTAGCCGGGTACCCGGCCCTGCCCGGGTTTCTGTGGGTGTAGGGTGGTTTAGTGAAACTCATTCATAAATTTCCCAACACTAAAGTGCATATCTATAAACATAATGGCTACTTCTGTAAACAATGGCTATGTTATGGATAAACTATAAAAAAATAATGCAAGCTAAAAAAAAATAGCAAGCTACAAATAATGTTTGAGTAAATAGGCAATGTTATAAGCTTGGTATATTAAAATAAATATATACTAGGTGACCCGTGCGGAATTCCGCAAAAAAAAAAAAAAAAATGTAAAATCTTGTACGTTTGCACGACATCGCCATCAACTGCCGTCGTTCTGACAACTTTTCAAAGAGATCAAAGACACGTTCACTTTTACAACTACTACAAAAGTGATACCCTATATTAAAATCAAATACCCAAGGCTACTACTAAACTAAATACTAACGTTATCGCAAAACTACCATAGTATTTTGAAACAATAAAAGTTATAATTAAGGTTTACCGAGCTAAGCCTTGGCTTGAAATGTCGCATTTAAAATTGATTTGAACAACAATGGTAACGATTTTAACAGTTGAGCAAAAAATTTAACTTTTTCAAACTTCAATCGCTTATAAGTCGCTTAAACGTGGATTTTCGAGATTCTCGTTACGCGGCGCTAGCGGAGAAACGTTCTAAAGAACGCATTTTTTTAATATTTCGAATGAAATCAAAATGGAGATGATACGACAATTATTTCGCTAGATAGAGTCAATTTTGTGCCCAAAAATTGAAGTTCGAATAAAAAACGAACCGACACTTTTTAGAGGGTGGGTCTAATTTTCGTCAATAGTCCGCGGGATAAGCTTCAAAATCATAAATTTTCATGCAATTCGATAAAGAAATGAGCGAGTTTCGACCGGGTATAGGATTCGGCTTAGAGAAATAATATATGGAGATTTACAGTATCAATCGCACTGAAATTAACGATTTCCAAATATTGCTCGTTAAATAAGTCCCATTATTAGTTTCTATCCTCGTGACAACATTGGTGAGGTAAAAACATCTTATGTACCTAATTTAGAAATTTTTTTGACTATAACTTTCTATTCTCTAACTATTGCCAAAATCAATTTTTTGTTATTTCACCCGTTAGCGATTGTAGGCTCAGATAAATATAAAAATCCTTAGAAAGGCAATAAATTCCATACTTACTCCAGAGAAGCCTTGGTTCAAAATTTTCAATATGATTACAATCAATATTGTTGCTGCATGGCGCCAAATTTTTTGCAACAATGGGTTGAAAATTGAATCATTTAATGGGGAAATGACATAAAATTAACTGTTTTCCATAATAACTTTTTTAAACTAAGCTTTTTAGAAATAAATTATAGCTTATCCTGCTCTCTGTTACTGTAGCTACCTACGGTGAAAAAATGGTTAAAATCGGTTCAGTAGTTTAAAAGATTACCCCGGTCATACGTTTTCAAAAGTAGTCTTTTATGTATATAGATTGCAAAAACTTGCACCAATTTTCCAAGTCTTACTCTAACCCTTTTCCCCACTATTCAAATTACTTACTTTTACTTTCAATTTTTAACCGACTTCAAAACAGGAGAAGGTTCTCAATTCAAAGCGTATGTATTTTTTTTTTTTTGTTCGCACATAACATCTGATCTACTGAACCGATTTGGACGATTTTTTTTAATCGATAGGAGACGGTTAATTTAGGTACCATGTATTCATATGACGATATTTGTTCACTAGAAAAAAGTTGTAATCGAAAAACTAAAATTTCATGTTATTTAGAACAATATGTGCTATCGTATATCCTTACTTCAATGAGCGACCCGATGGTCAAGTGGTTAAACGCGTCGGGTTGAACTTCCTGACGGAATGAGATCGAGTCCAGGTCTGCAAGGATTTTTTTTTGAATAGCTGCATGGTTTTTTTTAACTATATTTTGATTATTTTAAGTGCATTTACACTAAAAAGAATGAAATAAAATATTTTTGGAAAAAAAATAGAACCGACTTCAGTTGGAAATAGCTCTAAAAAGTAAAAAATAATTTTTTTCTTTGAACACCATCGAAACTACTTTTAAACATAAGTTTTGAAGTCGGCGCAAAAACAATGTTTTGAATTATACGCAACTACAATTCAACTATAAATATAAATTTTAATGGATTCATTTCATTGATTACCACACATTCGTGTAATGGTACAACTATTCTGCTTTTAAGTTTCAATGGTTTCTCTGAAAAAATGTTGGAAAAATATGGTTAAACATCATTTTACCTATCGTTTTTGCGCCGACTTCAAAACTTATGTTTAAAAGTAGTTTCGATGGTGTTCAAAGAAAAAAATTATTTTTTACTTTTTAGAGCTTTTTCCAACTGAAGTCGGTTCTATTTTTTTTCCAAAAATATTTTTTCTGCTTTACGTCGATGTGGAGCATGGCCCTAAGGGCCATGCTCCACATCAGCGTAAAACGCGACCGAAACTGAAGGCAGAAACCGAAAATCCGGGCACTTTCCATAGGAACACCATTGAATAAATTTTACGCTTCTGCCTAATTTTTCTGCTTTACGTCGATGTGGAGCATGGCCCTAACTGCCTAACTGAACAACTGTACATTTAAATGCGCAAGCAATTTTGAAAAAAAATCGCTGTTTTGGAACATCGATGTTTGTGGTCGATGTATCAATTACATCGATGTCCTTATTTTCCAACATCGATGTCTTGAAACATCGATGTTTTGCCTACGATGTCGCATCCCTACTATAAACGTCAATAAAATTTGATTTCATGTTCTATACTCTGCTGATTTTTGTTACAATAGATGTTAAAAGGACATTAACATGAAAAATGTAAAAAAAAAAATGACTCACCTTTTCAATGAAGGGGAGAAAAAAATCTTGATGGATGAGTTTACTCATATACGCGCATTCGAAGGAGTACTTTTAAAATTTCTATCTCACGGGAGGGGGGGGGGACTTTTAAGATGTGATAAATATAGAGTTTGGTACTTATAAATTTGAAGAATTATGGAGGTTTTTTTTAGTAAAATTATCAAAATTAGAAGGTAAAGCAGTGTTGTTAAGATATGTTTGCCATAACTACAATAAAAATAAATACTACAGAAAAAACGCTTCATTTGTACAATTATTCAGTAATGATAATTTCATTTTCCAAATGCAGTTTCAAAGTAAATAAGAAAATTAAAGAGCGATTCCATACCAAATCACCGAAAAAAAAAAAAAAGTTGGTCGCACGACCGACTCGGATTTTTTTTAATTTGGTACACAGATTGATGGCATAGAGGTATGAAAAAGCCCAAAAGGAAAGTTACCTGCTCCACTTATTTTCTGAGATACATGCCCTCAAAGTTTGTCCGCCACGTCAAAATACTAAAAAAGTGATGTTATTTAATCATTTTTTATAAAAAATCGTACTCATGCAAAATAAAAGTGTTAGATATCTATGGAAACTAGTTACTCCAGGCATTCTGAAAAAAAATACTAGAACGTTCATAATGAAAATTGCCAAGGTACAGGGCTCTTTGAAGTTGTCACAGCAAAAACTTGATTTTGCAGATTTTGCTAAAATTCAGGCATTTATTACAAAAAAAGGCAAACAAAACCAAAGGTTTTCTCACTTTCTGGTAGTGTACAGGTCCTCCCTGTAAATTGCTACGCAATAAATTTTTTGGGTTTCTCACTCCCTCTTGGAAATATTTTAGCTTAAAGATAAGCCGTAAGGCAAAAAATGCGTTTTTGGCCATCTTGGCAGCCATTTTTCTCATAAAGGGGGAGCAGTAGAAACTTTAATTTTTTTTTTAAACAAGCCACTGATATGTTAGCTATTCACAGGAAAAGAGTTTACTTTTGGTTATTTCTCCCATTAAGAGATATCCTTCTGACAGTATATGCATGTTTTTCGCGACGACCATATGCTTTTGTTCCCCCTCTCATGGACTTAAAATTAATTAAACCAAAAAATAATGATATATTTATTATTAGCTGTATTATCTACCCAATATGTCATGAAATTTAATTTATTAAATCATTGAACAATAAATTAGATAATTGATGAAAAAAAGAAAAAGTATTTCTCTGATGCCTGAGCATTATGCATTCATAATTATAAAGCACTAAATACTTTCTTGAGAAATTAATTAACATAAATGAGCTCTAAATAGTTATATTATAAGCAATACCCAATCTTGTGATTGGGATACTCCTGTTTTTAATTGAAGAATTTCTTGAATATCACATGAATATCAGGAAAATAAATGAGGTCTTTTCGTTTGATGTAGGATATTTTATGACAAATTTCATTTGATGGGTTACTAACTGAGCATGGTTATAAAAAGCTATTAATTTCAGCATCGAATTCCATTTTACCTTATTAACAGTTAAATATTTACAAAATAATTAAATAAATAATTTAATATAAAGCCATGCTTGAAGAATTAAAATTAGTGCAACTAATTTATTCCCATACTGATCTTTACAAAATTGACATGCGTTGAGCACTGATAAGAACTGACAAGAAAAAGTTTACTCACTAAAATATTAGTTCACAGATACTATAAAGCATACATTCTATTTTCCACAAAATAATACTGCAACAAAGAACAAGGGTATTCTCCTGTTTATAGCCATCAATCAGGAACATCCAATCACAAGATTGGGTATTGCCTATGAGATAAATATTCGAAGCTCCTTTATTTTAATTTATTTTTCAAGAAATTATTTAGTACCTACCCCTTTATACCCTTGTTCTTTGTTGCAGTATTATTTTGTAGAAAATAGACTGTACGCTTTATAGTATCTGTGAACTAGTATTTTAGTGAGTAAACTTATTCTTGTCAGTTCTTATCAGTGCTCAACACATGTCAGTTTTGTAAAGATCAGTATGGGGACAAATTAGTTGCACTAATTTTAATTCTTCAAGCATGGCTTTATATTAAATTATTTATTTAATTATTTTGTAAATATTTAACTGTTAATAAGGTAAAATGGAATTCGATGCTGAAATTAATAGCTCTTTATCACCATGCTCAGTTAGTAGCCCATCAAATGAAATTTGTCATAAAGTATCCTACATCAAACGAAAAGACCTCATTTATTTTCCTGATATTCAAGAAATTCTTCAATTAAAAACAGGACTATCCCAATCACAAGACTGGGTATTGCTTATAATATAACTATTTAGAGCTCATTTATGTTAATTAATTTCTCAAGAAAGTATTTAGTGCTTTATAATTATGAATGCATAATGCTCAGGCATCAGAGAAATACTTTTTCTTGCTTTCATCAATTATCTAATTTATTGTTAAATGATTTAATAAATTAAATTTCATGACATATTGGGTAGATAATACAGCTAATAATAAATATATCATTATTTTTTGGTTTAATTAATTTTAAGTCCATGAGAGGGGGAACAAAAGCATATGGTCGTCGCGAAAAACATGCATATACTGTCAGCAGGATATCTCTTAATGGGAGAAATAACCAAAAGTAAACTCTTTTCCTGTGAATAGCTAACATATCAGTGGCTTGTTTAAAAAAAAAATTAAAGTTTCTACTGCTCCCCCTTTATGAGAAAAATGGCTGCCAAGATGGCCAAAAACGCATTTTTTGCCTTACGGCTTATCTTTAAGCTAAAATATTTCCAAGGAGGAGTGAGAAACCCAAAAAATTTATTGCGTAGCAATTTACAGGGAGGACCTGTACACTACCAGAAAGTGAGAAAACCTTTGGTTTTGTTTGCCTTTTTTTGTAATAAATGCCTGAATTTTAGCAAAATCTGCAAAATCAAGTTTTTGTGGTGACAACTTCAAAGAGCCCTGTACCTTGGCAATTTTCATTATGAACGTTCTAGTATTTTTTTTCAGAATGCCTGGAGTAACTAGTTTCCATAGATATCTAACACTTTTATTTTGCATGAGTACAATTTTTTATAAAAAATGATTAAATAACATCACTTTTTTAGTATTTGGACGTGGCGGACAAACTTTGAGGGCATGTATCTCAGAAAATAAGTGGAGCAGGTAACTTTCCTTTTGGGCTTTTTCATACCTCTATACCATCAATCTGTGTACCAAATTAAAAAAAAATCCGAGTCGGTCGTGCGACCCCCATTCGGTGATTTGGTATGGAATCGCTCTAAAATAAAATATTCCATTCCATTCCTTCCATTTGAAAAAAGGGAGATAGGTTTAGGATGCGTACTTCCCGATGCCTTCAGTTTTTGTTCGCTTGCTACTTCCTCGTTGCATATCCTCCCTATTTCGAGAAAGTCAGAAGAGACTTGGCGCGTGCGCAGATTCGACGAAGGTCGCGCGAATTATTTTTTTTTCTCTCTCTCCTGGTTTTCTCTCTCACTCTCTCTCAAAGAAAAAAGAGTGGGAGAAAGGAAGCGTAAGGGAGAAGAAACTGATAATTTTCCAAACGCATTTAAGGATATTGCCATTTATTACTTAAAAATACACAATTTTCTCCTTTAAACAAAAAGAAAAAAAAAGCACGCAACTGAAGAATTTCATCAGTTGGTAAAGCTATGTTGGAAGAATTCCCAAACCTTTTTTTTCTTTATTCGGACGTTTTCTCTACCGTGTTTTAATCCAGGAAAACTTGAAATCTAGTTTTCAGCTATTAGAGACTAAGGCCCTTATACTTTTCTTAAGAAACCTACACATCGTTCAAGTCCATTGTGCTTTTTCTTTATGCAATGAGTTACCGCCCATAAGCCAGGGCTGAGGCAGAACTGAAGAAATTACACACACAGCTCGGTCATGATATCCTAAGAATGCAGTTTCGTCCTTCTTGTGAGTTTAATTGCTTCAGTTCTGCTTTTGCCATGGCTTATGGGTGGCAAAATTGAATATCTGTAGATAAAATTACAACGTTAAGGAGGCACAAATAAGTAGGAATACTGCAGACACGTGTTTCGGCGCTACAAGGGAGGCCTTTTTCAATGCAAAAACTGTTGAGCTTATGGATGCACGGACATCCGACAAAAGCTTTTGTAATCTAATTTCGTAAATCAACGATACATTGCAGGCGTTAGAATTCAATCTCATTAATATTCAACAGAGTTGAATAGAAACTTATGAATGAAAGATCGGAACGAAAGATAATAACCACTTCGAGATATACGTTATCTCGACGTAAAATCTCGATATGATAATAAAGAACGGACTCAGGTGGGTAAGGCAAGAGCCTTCTTTTTTACATCTTTTTGCTCTTTTTAAGTGTAAGTAATTACAACAATTAAATTCCGTCCCGATCTTGCAAGTAAACATGGGCGATCAGTTTGTGTCCAAAGAAATTTGAAAGTATTTTAGTTTTGCTTCTGTGGGCGTAAATTTGAAAGATCATATGGTGGATTTTCTTGACTGCACTGTAAAAAATAAATGTCGTTTTTACAGCATAATACAGTTAATTTTTACGAAATTAGATTACAAAAGCTTTTGTCGGATGTCTGTACATCCATAAGCTCAACATTTTTTGCATTGAAAAAGGCGTTGCTTGTAACGCCGAAACACATGTCTGCAGTATACCTGCTTATTTGGGCCTCCTTAACGTTGTAACTTTCTCTACATCATAAAGGTATTTGTAAACTTTAAATTGAATATTATCCAGCTTTTGCCTTCCATTTACGAGTTGAGCCGTACCATGGTTTGTGGAAGCTCTCTGGTAAGGTAAATTCATTTTATCTACCAGTTTGAAGGCTATCTTGGCTACAATAAGAGGATTGCCGCCTCCAGCTCGGTTATTGGCTATTCCTGACTGAGGAGTCCACAATAAGGACGAAACTGCTGTCTCAGGATGTCATGACCGAGCTGTGAGTGTAATTGCTTCATGATTGTGAAAAAAATTGGACTAGTTTGTTAGTTATTGTTCGCCACTTAAATTCTTTTGTATAAGGTTTGAACTCAAATTTATTCTTCTGCTGAACAAAATAATAATAATAATTAGTCTTGTAAATTTTGCATTTCAAAATAACCAGTTTCGTTTGAATTTATGAAACTGGAAGGTAATTTAAAATCTTGCATCTATAACTGCCCAAAAGATCTATCTTGCTTTGTATCAATAATGCATCGTTTTGAAGTTGCGCGAATTTTAAATCAACATTCTAAGAAGAATGGAAATAAAATACAACGAGTAGTTTTTTCTGGTAACAGATTTTTTTGACGAGTAAGCTTTGTCATTTCTATTTAATGAATGGTTGTGTTTCTCCTATCAGAAAAGATCATTCTGAATTTATCAGAAAAGAATTTTATTTCTTTTTCAAATTTTCGGCAAGTATGCTGGCATTCATAATTAAGTCATTCCAGTTTTTTGTGGGGCATTGTCCCACCCCCCATAAATCCGCCCATGCATAGCTTTGAACAACGTTAACTATCTTCAAACATTTCGCAGTTGAATACAAATCTGCGCAATTCATCAAATTACATATATAAAGTACAATTGGCACAATCTCAGAATTCATAGAATAAAAAGTATAAGAAAAAAAAACTCGAATATCTACTTATATTTAATCAAATTAAACAAGAAGTTCTGTCAAGAACTAAACGAGCCTACTTTCCCGTACATCGACATCGGCATTCTAGCATCTGATCAATATTCTCTTGAATATATGAAACTGAAAATTATGTCAAACATACCTTTATAGCACTTAAAGCTGATTTCTAAAAGGAAAATATACCCCTCTCATCAGATGAAATGGACATGTAAAAAGTAAATAAACGAGTAAATAAAGTTTTGTCGCACCTTTTAAAGAATGTAACTGTTATAGTTCTTCCGTAGAAAAATTTCCCAATCGTTTTCAAAAGAAAAAAAATTAATAAATAAAATAAAAGTACAAAGAACATCAAAACACATTTTAATAAAGAAAGAAAAAAAAACCTCGTTCGTTAATAAAATGTCTCGAATTTATTTTTAATCCGTTGCCAGTTGTAAAATATAAATAAAGGATAAAATGCTCTCGTGAATGAAAAATTTTTGGAAACAAAAAAAATCGTCTGCCAAAAATAAATAAATAAAAATAATAGTAAATTAAACAAAAAAATGAATGAAACAAATCGTCTGACCAGTCAGTGATTTTTTTCTGAGCCTGCATTTCTGCCATGTTTGCGGAGTCGGAGTCGGAATCAGAGTCCTCCCAGAAGATTTTTCAGAAAAGTGCTTTACATACATTTTTTATCAAAACCGTTTTCTTACAAAGTTAGTTTAAAGGAAATCCGCCTTTAAGTTCAGAATCAACATTCAATTTAAATTTCCCAGTAGGCGCTCATGTTAAAATTTTTTCTGAACGGTTCATCATTAAACGAAAAAATATTTTTGGAAAAAATAATAGAACCGACTTCAGTTAGAAATTGCTCTAAAAAGTAAAAAATAATTTTTTTCTTTGAACACCATCGAAACTACTTTTAAACATAAGTTTTGAAATCGGCGCAAAAACGATAGGTAAAATGATATTTAACCATATTTTTCCAACATTTTTTCAAAGAAACCATTGAAAATATAAAAGCAGAATATTTGTACCATTACACGAATGTGTGGTAATCAATGAAATGAGTCCAAATTTATATTTATAGTTGAATTGTAGTTGCGTATGATTCTATACATTCTTTTTGCGCCGACTTCAAAACTTATGTTTAAAAGTAGTTTCGATGGTGTTCAAAGAAAAAAATTATTTTTTACATTTTAGAGCAATTTCCAACTGAAGTCGGTTCTATTTTTTTTTTCCAGAAATATTTTATTTCATTCTTTTTAGTGTAAATTCACTTAAAATAATCAAAATATAGTTAAAAAACCATGCACCTGTTCAAAAAACTTGCAGACCTGGACTCGATCTCATTCCATCAGGAACTTCAACCCGACGCGTTTAACCACTTGACCATCGGGTCGCGGATTGAAGTAAGGATTTACGATAGCACATATTGTTTTAAATAACATGAAATTTTAGTTTTTAGATCATAATTTTTTTTCTAGTAAACAAATATCGTCATATGAATACATGGTACCTAAGTTAACCTTCTCCTATCGATTTTTAAAAAATCGTCCAAATCGGTTCAGTAGATCACATGTTAGATGCGAACAAAAAAAAAAAAAAAAAAACAAAAAACATACGCTTTGAATTGAGAACCTCCTCCTTTTTTGAAGTCGGTTAAAAATTGAAAGCAAAAGTAAGTAATTTGAATTGTGGGAGAAGGGGTTAGAGTAAGACTTGGAAAATTGGTGCAAGTTTTTGCATTTCATGGACAATAATTTTCAACTAAAGTGGACTCTTTAGCTTTTTGCAAACACCACAAATCAAAATCTTATTTTTAAAAAAATTGTGTCACTTTAATGGTCGTTCATACCCCCCCCCCCTCCTCGCAGTGCAAAAAAACATTACACATCAGATTTTGGCTAATAACTCAACACTCATGGTGTTTGATACATTTTATCTGTTTGTAATGATGTTTTTTGGTCACAACCAATATGAAAATCACAAAAAATAGTTACTTTAATTTTTAACATATATTTATCATCTTCAGAATTTTTGACTTTTAATTTTACCTTTAATTTGACGTAAATGCAAGGTATAAAATACAGAATTTTATAAAGGTACAAAAATTAACATAATATAATTGATTGTGTAAATAATTTTTGAAAAAATAATATAAGTGCCGCAAATCAAAAACCATTTATTGCCACAATCGATTCAAAGCCCCCAAAAATGGCGCAAACGTCCATAAGAAAATTCTACAGCATCGAAGGACCCCATTGCCAATTTTAACAAAGATCCGACCTAAATTGTCATTTTGTACTATAAAAAATATGGGGTAGATCCCCATGGGGGATGTACCTGCCCCATAAGGACATTAAATCATTAAAATCTTTCGAAAAAATCCTTGCAGACCTGGACTCGATCTCATTCCATCAGGAACTTCACCCTGACGCGCATAACCACTTGACCATCGGGTCGCTCCTTGAAGTAAGAATTTACAATAGCACATATTGTTTTAAATGACATGAAATGTTAGTTTTTCGATCATAACTTTTTTTCTAGTGAACAAATATCGTCATATGACTACATGGTACCTAAGTTACACCATCTCCTATCGATTAAAAAAAATCGTCCAAATCGGTTCAGTAAATCAGATGTTATGTGCGAACAAACATAAAAAAAAAGTATACGCTTTGAATTGAGAACCTCCTCCTTTTTCGAAGTCGGTTAAAAATGGTTCAAATTGAAAAGTGAAACATGGGAATGAGTCTCTCCGAGATCTTTCGAACAAAAAGAGTTCATTCAATTCGGACGGTTCACTTAAAAGTTATTAGGTGAAGAAAGGTTGCTTGAACGGTTCTATGTTGAACGAAAAAAATGTTCAAATTGAAAATTTAAATACGGTGATGCAGTATCCTTGCCGAGATCTTTCGAACAAAAAAAAGTTTGTTTAAATCGGACTGTTCACTCAAAAGTTATTAGGGGTGAGAGCTTGTTTGAACGGTTCAATGTTGAACGAAAAATTGTTCAAATCGAAAATTTAAAAACGGGAATGAAGTATTCTTGATAAGATCTTTCGAACAAAAAAAAAGTTTATTCAATTCGGACGGTTCACTTAAAAGTTATTAGATGGGGAAAAGTTGCTTGAACGGTTCAATGTTGAACCAAAAATGTTCAAATTTAAAGTTTAAATACGGTAATAAAGTATACTTGCCGAGATGCTTCGAACAAAAAAAAATGTTTAAATCGGACTTTTCACTCAAAAGTTATTAGGGGTGACAGCTTGTTTGAACGGTTCAATGTTGAACGAAAAATTGTTCAAATCGGAAATGTAAATACGGGAATGAAGTATCCTTGATAAGATCTTTCGAACAAAAAAAAGTTTGTTCAAATCGGACTGTTCACTAGGGTGATTCAAAAAAATTTTTTTTTGAATTTCTCTGGTCTTACCCCGCAGTTTTTTTACACTATTCATGAATGTGATGTATGTGAAATTTTAGCTCAATTGAATAATATTTAGAGGTCGCTCAACGCGATCGAATTCTGTTGAAAATTAGCAATTTAGAGAGTTGGAGTATATAGCTTCATTACCCGAAATAATATTATTCTTCATATAAAATGGAATAACTCAAAACGTTAGTTTACTCTGCTAAGTAATTAGTCAATAAAATAATAGCTCAAAGTGAGTTGTAACGATTGCCCCCTCCACCCCCCCGCTCCAAAGCTGCATTATCTCTTACCTGAGTTTGGGTAGAAAATGCAACTGCAAGCTCGGGCTGTGGTTTCTGTTTTCTTTTCGGTTGTTTGAGGTGTATGAGTTTATTTGGCTAAAACACCTAGCATCCACTCTAGACAGGGTCCAGTATAAGTGACAGAAAGCCACTTTGATAGTAGCTGCTACAGTATGGGTCAAAATGGGGAGGATTTGACAACGTCCATAAAACGGTAAATGCAAACTATTCGCTCTGAATTGGCCGTTAACTTAGAAAAGTGGTTTAAATCTAGGACTTCCTTTGATAGTTCACTGGAACGAAACACTTATGCATATTGGGAAAATGAAGGATGATTGGCGGGTTTCATACCAGTATTAGTATCAGGACCACAAGCATTGATGATTTACTTCTGGGTTCTAGTAAGTTAGTCAGGCATTGGAATTGCTACGGAAAATGCTGCTATACGATAACCAGTTAGATAAATGGGAACTTACTGAGCTCGTACGTGGTATGTGTTTCAATACGACATGCATTGCCGGTACTAAAGTTGGAGCATGTTTGAACTTGGGAAAAAAAAACTAGGGAAGCAACTTTTATATTGTGCTTTCCGCCATTATATTTTAGACATTGTGTTTTCTGTGGTATTACAACCGAAATCTATTCTACTCTTGGTCTCTCGGTATTTTAACCGATAAACCAAGAAATAGGTAGAATTGGGGTATTTGCGTGCAATGTCAGATGCGATGTTCACGCAATTGCGTAGAACCATCCACTGCCACTGGATCTACAATACTGCTTTTTAAGCGGTTTTAGCAATCATAGTCCAGAATAAAACATTCTAATTTTAAACCTGGAGTGAGGAATGATGAGGTTGAGGAGTTCGTAGCACATTCAAAGCAACGTGCAACTAGTAATGGAAATTGCGCAAAGTTAACTTCTGATGACCCATGTAAAAGAAGTGTCCAAGGAAGATACTAGAGCTTAGTGCGATTTTCTTGAGCAGAGCACCTTCTCTTGGTGTATGTTTTCGTGTCCCAAGAGTGGTTCCTCGTGTTATATCTGTGTTAAAGATTCTTTATGGCTTCAAGTTATGGATATTTCCCAACCAGTTCTAACTTGCAGCTGGACAAACAAAAGGTATTCGTAACATATGAATGTGATTTCTTTCACATTCTTATCGTTAATGGGAAAGAATATCTAAGAGCTGGGTTCCCAGCAACCCTTTTTGTGCAAGCACTAAGAAATGATTTGGAATATTTTTAGCGTCCTTATTCATGTAAAGAAGAAACTCAAAATATATCAGCTGTTTGATCCTGAGCATTCGAATCTTTAAGATAGCTACCAACAAGGCTTTATACTACCAAAGAAACTGAGGATTGTAAACGACAATACGGAGCGTGGCATGGCCCTTATTGAAGCATTTGTTAAGACTATCACTAACGACGAAAAACAAAGAGTGTCTTCTTCAAGTGGTACAGGAACACAGAAAAGGTTTCAAAGTTGCAAAAAAGTAACCTTAAAAAGTATTGCAAGAATTAATGAGCGAATTACTATATATTTAATGTATTTAAATTTGTTTTTTATATTTTTTCCGTATTTGATTAGTTTTCATACTTTTCTGCATTTCATTGGTTTTTCAGATATATAGTTCATTTTGTGATTGCACGCTTTTTTTCTTCGGAGATATAAAAAAGCAATAAAGTAACTTTATTATTATTATTATTTACGTTCGCATTTGTGCCACTATCACAAAATTTGAAGTACTCCTAAATGTAAATATAGTTTACTAAAATTTTGGGCGAATAATTCAGTGTATATAAAGGGCCTAAATAAGACGGTAAGACGAATAAAAATACAAAGGCTACTTTTTTCTATAGATATCATTTACGATCACGTTTTTGTCAATATCACGAAATTTCAAGGCGTTTGAGCGACCTCTAAATATTAATATATTTTGCCAAAATTTTGCACAAATAATCAGTGTATATAGTGGCACAAAATAAGAGGGTAAGACGCACAAAAATACAAAGGCTACTTTTTTCTATAGATATCATTTACGATCACGTTTTTGTCAATATCACGAAATTTCAAGGCGTTTGAGCGACCTCTAAATATTAATATATTTTGCCAAAATTTTGCACAAATAATCAGTGTATATAGTGGCACAAAATAAGAGGGTAAGACGCACAAAAATACAAAGGCTACTTTTTTCTATAGATATCATTTACGATCACGTTTTTGTCAATATCACGAAATTTCAAGGCGTTTGAGCGACCTCTAAATATTAATATATTTTGCCAAAATTTTGCACAAATAATCAGTGTATATAGTGGCACAAAATAAGAGGGTAAGACGCACAAAAATACAAAGTTTATTTTTTTCCATACATTTCTGAATCACCCTACTGTTCACTCAAAAGTTAGCATCGTGGGACAGGTTGTTTGAACAGTTCAAAGTTGAACCAAAAACTGTTTCAAATCGAAAAAATCAAACATAGGAATGAGCTGCACTCGCCGAGATCTTTCCAACAAAAAAAAGTTTGTCCAAACGAATTTTTCCCTTTTTAAAATTTTATTTGGGGGGGGGGGGGGGGGGGGGGGGGGCCCAGACAACCGAGCCGCCCGGGCCCAGACCG